>JAGPOY010003621.1:0-12916 GCA_018983105.1 Silene uniflora | reverse complement strand
ATCCACAATCACATATGCACATTACAAGAAAGTCTTATGCAAACTACAGAAAAACTGAGTAGGATAACCTACCTTATTCGCAATCCTTCACACAGATAATAATTATGCTAATCGCAGAAATCCCCTTCTACGAACTCGTCACCTAAACATACATAAACATAATCAAGATCGATCCTAATCTCAATCTAACCAACTAATTAGGGTTTACTATTGATATGAACAATCTAGAGATGAATTGATTTACTTACCGCAGATCTAGATCCGAATCCTTGAGAATTAGGGCAATAGTATTCCAAGGAAAGCTTATTGATGTTTTATCTCTCAAATTAGGGTTTAAGATTTGTAAAAACTGATTGTGAAAGCCAAATTTCCTTTTTATACTTATTGTCCAAAAACCGGAATTTCGTATCTGCAGACCGTCGGCTCGGTCGAGCTACATCTGGCTCGACCGAGCTACTCTGAGCTCGGTCGAGTCAAAGTGACTCGGCCGACTGAAATCGTTCCAGGTACTTTTGAAACTAGACAACTCGTAAAATTCCTCTAAGTGCCAGGCTGCTCGGTCGAGCTACTTCTAGCTTGGCCGAGCTACCTATGCTCGTAAATCCACAGTGTTACATAAACTAATTAATAACTCTAGATGGACAAACAACCGTAAAGTGTTATAACGGTTGTAAAGAATTTGAGAATTTATCTTAGGAGCGAGTCAAATAGTGCTCTTTAACCACAACTTGTCTCCTTGCCTTAATCTCCATAGCTTGGCAAGACAGCGCTATAACCTCCGTTGAATACACATATAAACTAAGAACAACCAATATACATGTGGGCTAGTTGCCCTTTCTAATAAAATGGCCTGTCTAGCTGAGCACCATGTCAATATAGCTTTGTTGTTGGATAGTCCCACTTCAACTTTTCAGGACAAGCGCACCCAGAAAAACTAAAATGTCCTGCAACAATTCCGTTTTAAAGCTTTACATAGATAATGTGTGTGTAAGGGACCAAGTTGGCAAACAACATAACTACAGACAGCCATGAAAAAAGAAACACGCATCAACATAGATATGTGCTGTGAAACACCAAACCACACATAGGATTAAGGTGATCCACAACATTGCTGGATACACTACTTGTCAGTTCAGCGGTATACAAGACGTAATCGCGTTTATTTTATTAGATGGTAGTTCAGGCTAACACGCGGAGATATAACAATAATAATAGAACCGTAAAAGTTTCATAACCAGATTGAAGTCAAACCCAGCTACATCTAAAACATAAGGCAAAGGTAAAATACACAATATTGAGGTGAAACGACAACATGGAGGCATAACGATAAACCTAAGAAACAACAATAGATATAAGCGACCACTTTCACAAGGCATGAGAGATGACCCAAATAGCTTAACAACTCACTGAGTCAGAGTATATAGAGCACATTTTGGAGCATCTCTTACGGTAAATGCATATTTAGGAAAAGGGAGCAACACTATGACAAAACAGCAGAATATTACCAGGTAGAACCATGTCCATGAAAAAGAAGACAAAGAAACAACCTAGCAAAGTTATAATACACCACCATTTTTCGTTAGCATGAGCTGAAACAGTAAGCCAACATCAAAAGTGACAAAACAATTCATGAGAAAATCTGGTTCAAGAATTCGAGTGCAGATACACCCAAAATAAGGACGGAGACAGCACAAACAAACTTGCTTTCATACACAAAAGAAGTGATAAACTTGTAAGTCGGGATTTGCAGACCTGACAAATCTGAATTTGCTTCATCAATTCTTGGTTCTTGTCCTGCAGATCATCCACCAGTGACGGCGCTGTCATAGTGTCACGGTCCGGTACTTTAGTCGGATCGTGGCGCGCACCCTTGCCCGAATCAAGGCAAGATGCAAGCGACAAGGCCCTTCGAACTAGTGAAGAATCGCTCACTAGCACGATACTCGGGGTCTCGGCTACACTCGACAAGAATGCACCGAGAGCGTCAAGCACTAGTGTTTGTCAAACACTAGGCGTTCGTAATCGGTCTCCGGTGTGTTCGGGATCCTAGTATCGATCCCCAAAACAAGGCTTGTTAGTTAAGTGAAGGCAAAGAGTCGTTCACAACAAAGCAACAACAAGCAATACGAAGGCACAAGGTAGGAAGTAGATTTTCATTCACTAGTACTCCCTAAAGAGGGAAATTTGATATTTACATCCTGGTAGCAGGAAACATTGAAAGTGCAGAATAGCGATACGTTTTCTTAACGTCTAAAAACGTATCTTAAACTAAAGATCAAGCTCCAAGATTCGACACGCAGGAAGTAATCTTGGAGTACTACATGACTATACAAACAGAAACGAAAATACATAAGTAGAAACATAAAATCTAAGGGTTCGAAGTGAACGTATCACGCGCGTAATTTTTAGGGATTGGCGGCTCGTTACACTCTCCCCCACCTAATATGTTGCCGTCCTCGGCAACGCTGGAAGTCTTCAAGGCTGGTTCAGTCGGCTGATGATGCTGGAAGTTGGTTGGATCGGATGTTTGCACGCTTGCTCTTATTGCAGGTAGGATCTGCTGGATCTAGATGGTACGACTTCAAGCAACTAACATGGAACACCGGGTGACACTTCATCCAGGCCGGGTGCTCGAGCTTGTATGCCACTTCCCCAATCCGTTTGATCACTTGGATTGGGCCTTCATACTTTCGAACCAGCCGCTTGTCTCGTCCCCTGAGAAATCTCATATGTTCTTTGTTCAACTTCACCATGACCATGTCGCCTACTTGGAACTCCCTTGGTCTTCGGTACTCATCTGCCCACTTCTTCATGCGGCGTGACGCCTTCTCCAGTTACGCCCGAGCAATCTCTGCATTCACATTCCACTCTTTGGCGAACTCATGAGCTTTCTTCGTGTGACTGCCATAGACATCTACAACTGTGGGAGGTAATAAAGGTTGTTGACCTGTAACAAGTTCAAACAGGCTCTTATTGGAAGAGGCGCTCGTCTGGACATTAAAGCAGAATTGAGCAACATCAAGGAGTCGCACCCACTCCATTTGAGTTGCTCCCACAAAGTGACGCGGGTATTCTTCTAGCATGCTGTTGAAGCGTTAGTCTGGCCATCCGTTTGGGGATGGTAACTTGATGAAATCCGGAGAGTTGAACCCAAGAGCTTGAACAACTCTCCCCAAAATAGTCTCGTGAAACGAGAGTTTCGGTTACTGACTATACTTTGAGGTAGCTGATGTGTCTTTAATTTGGCATGAATTCTCTTACTCTTTTACGTGTTTTAACCGTACTTTGCATGCTCTTATACACCGTCTACTTGCATTTTATACCGATCCCCTATTCTATGACGTTGCCTCGTTTTGTAGAGATTGGAGCTAAGACGGGGAATCAGAGCAAGAGAATTGGTCCTAGAAGAGAAGAGAGGAGAAGAGAAGAGGAGAAGGGTAAAGAGGCTCCCCAGCCGGGACCAAGGCCGGCAGCCGGCCTACCGGCTGGGAAACCTCACATGAGTTGAAGATTAGAAATCACAAGGGAAAGATACAGGAGCTCCCCAGCCGGTCTGGCACCGGCAGCCGGCCCACCGGCTGGGAGACCCCCAAAGAGTGAAGAATTGAAGATTAAGTTGAGTTTTTGAAGAAGTGTTACAGGGAGTTCCCAGCCGGTCGGGCACCGGCAGTCGGCCACCCGGCTGGGAGGTCTCCTTATATGAAGAAGTGTAAAGAAATGAAGAATTTTGGGAAGAAGGATACAGGGGACTCCCAGCCGATATGGAACCGGCAGCCGGCCCCCCGGCCGGGGATCCCCATATGCACGAAATTGAGAGATGGCTTCCAGAAGACTCCCAGCCGGTCTGGGACCGGCAGTCGGCCCACCAGCTGGGAGATCTACTATCGAGAATCACTTTGTAGCTTCCTTTTAAGACATAATTTTGTACCCCCATATAAATACCCCCCCTCCTAGCACATTTTAAGACATAACCCTAGATCTAGAATTCTACCTAGTTTTATGCAAATACTTAGCAATCAAACATCAATCACTTCTTAGCAATCATTTAATCATTGGATAATTTAGTTTATTATTATTATCAATAATTTACATTTGTTCTTGGGTTTGTAATTTGGGATTATTGAAGACTGCTATTATTATTATTAATCCAAGTTCTCATTTTTGCCTTAGATTGGTACAATTCTAGTCTCAATCTTTTATCTTTGTTCAATAGTTTACATTTCTCTACTCTTTATTATTAGTTCATTGTTATTACTTTTTATCATGTTTTTACTAGTTTCTTCCATGACAAGATCTATGCCTTTTGTAATTGCTACTAGTATTATGTGTGAGCAGTCTTATTTGCTAAGGTAAATGGGGGAACTTGTGTAGGTTCTAGGGTTTGAATGTGGTTAATATACAAAGGTTGAGCCTTTGGAGTTGTAGTAATATTTTGTGCAAACCAAATGTTTGATGAAAGTCTTAAACTAGTAATTTGAGTCCTTTCTAATTTATTGCATGCTTAAGTGAGGACTTGAACTTGCATGAGAATTATGTGTGATTATTGCATGTCTAGGAGCGGTAAAGGGGAGATCCCGACTCAACCTAGATTAAGGATCGTCTCGCACCGAGAGGTGGAGACATATCTGGTAATCATGGGGTGTTCCAAAGCATGCAATGATTGGTTGCTTAATTAAAGATGAGGCTATGAACACTCGTATGAAGCTAAAGCTGATTGGGATAAGTCATAGTGACAGATGTTATCTCTGTGAGATTGGACAAGAAACTCATGCACATCTGTTTCAGCAATGTTAGTATAGTAAGAGTGTGATGTAGCCAGTAATGCAATGGTTGCAGGTTACAGGTTATCAGAGAAGGAGTAAAATGCAAGGAAGAGTGGTAAGGATGGCAAATTTAGCTTCCTGGTATCTGATATGGAGGGAGAGGAATAGATGTTGGAAGGATCAGACCTTACTAAGGCCTGAGCAGGTGGTAATTGAAGTAAAGAATATTGTGAAGGAAAGGGTTCGACATTGTATAGCTGGCCAAGTAACTGACAGAGATAAGCAATAGCTCCTTAGGCTAGGCTGTTTTGTTTCCTAGATGGCTTTGGTTATGTACGAGGTGAACGAATTGGAGTAGCATGTATTTGTAAAACTCATGATGTAACACTGTTTTTATGAATGGAAAATGCTCACATTATACCAAAAAAAAAAATCCTTAAGGCCAAGCCTTTGTTGTAACCATAGTTAACCCTCAAACTCATACTTGTGAACCCGGCTACCTTAGCTCTTTTAATCATTGAATTAATCTCTTTAATTACTTGCCATTTGCTTTTCTCTTTGTCTTAGTCACTAATTGTTTCCAACATCAACCAATCATTTCGATTGAGCTAGACTAGGAGTAACCAAGTAACCTTAGTTCATTTTCCATCCCTTGGGACCGACCTCCTTACCACACTACATTACTTAGTTCGGTATTGAGTCTTATAAGTTTTGTTTGATTGAGGGGATAGCGACGTCTCGCTCATCAAAATGGCGCCGTTGCCGGGGATGGCAAAATTGGATAGGATTATTTGATTAGTTCTAGGATTAGTTCTTTTTGTTGTTTGTTTATTTTCCCTCCTTGTCCTAGTGCAATATTTGCATTAGGACCATTTGATTCGTTTATTTGAAGTGCATGAGTAGGTCTCCTTTGGCTCCTCTCGACCCCGAGATCGAGAAGACCTTCCGGGCTAGAAGGAAATTGGCTCTTGCTACAAAAAAGGGATCTTCATCAACAACTCACTTATGAAACCTACCAAACGCCACAATTGAGAACTCCGATACAACTCGTTCCAATTGGGCATCCATCTCCATCCCACCAATCAACATCCCACAACATAACCCACTCTACAACCAAACCATAAGCTCTCCTACCGGCTCTCAAGGTTCACAACACACAATTTACACCGACACATCTACCTCCATAAATTCGCCAACTTCACCCAACTCCCAAAGGAATAACCCATTCTTTGACGAGATGGCGGACCGACCCATGTGATACTATAATCGGCCCGACCCAAACCGAGCTTGTTCCGCCATATACTATGGGGCCCTTGCTCCAAACAACTTCGAATTGAAACACAATGTGATCAACTACATGCAACAAGACATTTTTCATGGCATGAAAAATGAAGATGCTCACCAACATCTCACCACTTTTAAGGAGAAAGCGGGTTCCGTCAAACACAATGGTGTGACCGAGGAGCAAATTCTTCTAATGCTCTTCCCCGCTACTCTAAAGGAAAAAGCAAAGTAGTGGTTAAATTCTCATGAACCGGGTACATTTACTACATGGGAAGCTTTATCTAAGGCTTTCATCAACAAATTTTACCCACCATCCAAAACCGCAAGGATTAGGCATGAAATTCAAACATTCAAGCAAAGGCCTTTGGAAACCCTTAGCGAAGCATGGGAACGATTCCAGGATCTCTTATCATCTTGTCCACACCATGGGATACCCAAGTGGATGACCACGCAAACCTTCTTTCAAACTCTTGAGCAAAGGTTTAGGGATATGATAGTGGCGGCATCCGGGGCAATTTTGAGAAGATGAACAATTCCGAAATCACGAAGATGATTCAAAACATCTCCGAGATGGAAAGTAGTTATTCAAGAGATGCCGAGTATAGAGGTGAAGGGTCATCTAGAGAAGATTCGGAGTACAAGGTTAAGTTGGATAACTTGAGCAAAGAATTTGAGGATTTCAAAATGGAGAAGAAGCGGTCTCATCAAGTGCATCAAGCTCAAGGAACGGAACCTAGGAACCACAAGATATACTATGTTCAAGAACCTAGGTCCTCTCCGAGACATAATCCCCCACAAATGCATTGCGAATATTGTGGCGGTGTGGGGCACACTTATGAGTATTGCTCATCAATTCCTCAAGAGGAGATGTACCAACAAGAGTGTAATGCGGTACAAGGTCAAGGTGGACCAAGGGTTCACTATCAACGTCATGAGACTCTCCATCGGACTTTTCCTAACCAAGACTTGTTGTCTTATATCGGGCAACCGTTGGATCCTTATTATCAACAACCACAATTCCAACCACCGCCCAAGCCCGAGCACAATAGACAATACAATCAAAATCAAGGGCAATCCTCCGATTCTAGGAAGTCTCAACAAAACAACCAAGGCCGCTCTTATGTTCCACCACATAATAGGAGCAACAACAACAACCGAAACAACCAAAACTTCCACAACAACAACCAAAATTCCCACACCAACAACCAACAAGGGTACCAACAACCTTTCAACCAACAACAACAAGGGTACCAACAACCTTTCAACCAACAACAAGGGCATCAACAACAAAACCTTTACCCACCCCCACCCATCCAACAACTATACATTGAACCACCAAATAACATCGCCAATCTTGAGAAGTTGTTAAGGGACATGGATGTAAGGACCGAGCAACAATATAAGAATTTGAAGTCCGACATCTCAAATGTTCAAGCACATCAAAGAACCGTTGACTCATATATGGCTAATCAAGGTTCCTCCTCTTCTCAAAGAGTCCCACATCAATTACCCATTCAAGGCTCAAATCTTAAGGATGAACCACCACCACATCAACAAGCACATGTGGTAGCCTTGAGGAGTGGAAAAAAATTAGAGGATCCACACAAAGACCATGAGGTAAAAAGGAAAAGGGATGTAATGAGAGGAGGAGAGGAAAGTCCACCCTACTCTCCTACAAGTAGGGTTGACAACACCAAGAAGGGGAATGTTGTGGTTCAAGTTGAGGATGATGAAAACTTCGTTTTGGAGGAGATAGTGGTTGAAAGAAACCAAGACAAAGTAGTTGAACCGGAATTTATTGTGGAAGACGAAGTGGAAGAAGAATTTGAGGAAGTGGTTGAAAGAGACCAAAGTAAAGGGAATAGAGCAAGAGAAGTGGAAACTACCATACAAACCACCACTCCCAAAAACACATACAACCCTCCAATCCCATTTCCTAACCGGAGTAGAGTCATGGAGGAGGAGAAGAAATTCTCTAAATTCATGGATATTTTGAAGAAACTTGAGGTTTCACTACCCTTCACCGAGGTGGTAACCTAAATGCCACTCTACACAAAGTTCTTGAAGGATATCTTGACCAAGAAGAGGGGGATGGGAAAAAAGGGTTGGTACCCATAAGAGGGAATTGTAGTGCGGTTTTGCTAAACCAAATGCCGGAGAAAATGGAAGACCCGGGTAGCTTCTCTATCCCTTGCATGGTTGGCAATGTGAACATCAAAAGGGCACTTTGTGATATTGACGCTAGTGTGAGCATTCTTCCACTACCAATTGCCAAACTAGTGGGATTACAAGACATGTTTCCCACATCCATGACTTTCCAACTAGCTGATAGGTCAGTGCAACGACTCGTCGGTGTGATTGAGGATGTACCCGTGAGGGTGGGGAACTTCTACATTCCCGCGGACTTTGTGATTCTTGACATTCCCGAGGACCACCAAACACCAATCATTCTCGGGAGGCCTTTCTTGGCTACCGGGGATGTTAGCATAAGTTGCAAGAGTGGTGAACTCACATTCAAGGTGGGAGAGAATGTGGTAAGATTCTCCTTGTCCGGGGCAATGTCACAACCTATGTTTGAGAGTGTCTATTCGGTGGACATTCTAGGTGAAGTGGTCGAAGATGCTATGGATAAGTGCTCGGGGGAGCACTTGATGGAAGAGCTTCAAGATGATGAGGAAGAAGCACTTGGTGAGCATGAGGAAAAGGGAGATGAACATGAAGAGAAAGAGGTTGAAAAAGCTACACCATTGGAAGAAGAAGAGGGCAAGAGCCCTCCAAAGGTCGATCTTAAACCCTTACCTCCTTCTCTTGAATATGTTTATTTAGGTGACCATGAGACACTTCCCGTTATCATCAATGCTAATCTAACGGCGGATCAAAAAGAAAAGCTTTTAATTGTTCTCAAGGAAAACAAGAAAGCCATTGGATATAGCCTTGATGACTTGACGGGAATTGATCCTAGAGTGTGTATGCATCGCATAGCACTTGAGGATAACTTTACCCCTTGTGCTCAACCCCAAAGACGATTAAATGATAAATTGAAAGAAGTGGTGCGAAAGGAAGTGGACAAGTTGCTTGAGGCGGACATTATTTACTCCATCTCGGGGAGTGAGTGGGTGAGCCCGGTCCAAATTGTCCCCAAGAAAGGGGGGATGACCGTGGTTGAAAATGAGTCCGGTGAGCTCATTCCCACTCGCCCCGTGACGGGGTGGCGCATGTGCATCGACTATAGAAAACTCAATGCCGCCTCAATCGAAGACCACTTCCCTTTGCCATTCATAGACCAAATGTTGGAAAGGCTTGCAAATCATGAGTACTTTTGTTTCTTAGACGGCTACTCCGGGTTTTTCCAAATACCAATACACCCGGAGAACCAAGCCAAGACTACCTTCACTTGTCCCTACGGTGTCTTTGCCTACCGTAGGATGCCATTTGGGCTTTGTAACGCCCCAGGTACATTTCAAAGGGTTATGATGGCCATTTTCTCACAATTTATTGAGAAGTCCATAGAGGTGTTCATGGATGATTTTAGTGTCCATGGCACCTCATTTGATGATTGCCTCATGAATCTTTCCCTCGTTCTCCAAACATACATAAAGTACAATTTAAAGTTGAATTGGGAGAAGTGCCATTTCATGGTACAAGAGGGAGTAGTGCTTAGTCATGTCATTTCTAAGAGAGGGATCCAAGTGGAAAAGGCTAAGGTTGAAGTGATCGAAAAACTTCCCCCACCCACCAATGTCAAGGGTGTGACGAGTTTTTTGGGTCATGCGGGCTTCTATCAACGTTTCATAAAATTTTTTGCAAAAATAGCGAAGCCCCTCACTTCACTCCTAGTCAAGGACGCTCCCTTTATATTTGATGATTTTTGTGTTGAGAGCTTTTGTAGGTTGAAGGAGGCATTGGTTTCGGCTCCAATTGTGCAACCCCCGAATTGGGATCTCCCATTTGAGCTAATGTGTGACGCTAGCGATTATGCTTTGGGGGCGGTCCTAGGGCAATGTCAAGACAAGAAGCTTCATGTGATTGCTTATGTGAGCAAAACTTTGGACAACACTCAATGCAACTACACTACTACGAAAAAGGAAATGCTAGCGATGGTTTATGCTTTCGATCGCCTTACCTTCTTTGTTCCAAGGTGGTGGTCTACACGGACTATACCGCCATCAAACACCTCATGTTGAACAAGGATGCTAAGCCTAGGTTGATCCGTTGGGTCTTTTTGCTACAAGAGTTTGATATCATCATCAAAGACAAACCGGGGTCCGAAAATCTTGTTGCGGACCATTTATCTCGCTTCACTCAACAAGCTAGAGGTGAAATTGATGATGGAATGCCCATTGGTGACTGGCTACCCGATGATGCCATCCTAGCTATAGTTAGCTCCGACCCTTGGTATGCGGATATTGCTAATTTCTTGAGTTCCAACTTTATTCCGGAGGAATTTGATAACCAAGCTCGTAAAAAGTTGAGGTATGAGTCCAAGAGGTATGTGTGGGAAGATCCATACCTTTATAGAAGGTGCAATGATGGGATATATCGAAGATGTGTCACTATAGAGGAGGGAAAGTCGATCCTCCAAACTTGTCATGGTACTACTTATGGAGGGCACTTGTCCACTTCTAGAACTCAAGCTCGGGTTCTTCATTGTGGGTTCTATTGGCCATCCATCTTCAAGGATGCTTATGCTATGGTTCATTCTTGTAACACTTGTCAAAGGAGAGGAAATATTGGGAGAAGAGACGAGATGCCTCTCAATAACATTTTGGAAGTTGAGATATTTGATGTGTGGGGCATCGATTTTATGGGACCATTTCCATCATCTTATGGCAACCAATCCATATTGGTTGCGGTGGATTACGTGTCCAAGTGGATTGAAGCTATCGCCGCTCCCACCAATGATTCGAAAGTGGTCACCAAACTCTTCAAAGATTACATATTCCCACGTTTTGGGGTGCCTAGAGCCGTTATTAGTGATGGTGGATCGCACTTCATCAATCGCACCATTTATGCTTTGTTGAGAAAGTATGGGGTTCGATACAAGGTTGCTCTAGCCTACCACCCCCAAACTAACGGGCAAGTGGAGGTGTCGAACCGTCAAATCAAGGCCATCCTAGAACGTGTGGTGAACAAATCAAGGAAGGATTGGAGTGCTAAGCTCAACGATGTTCTATGGGCATTACGGACCGCTTACAAGACCCCTATCGGCACCACTCCATACTGATTGGTCTTTGGTAAGTCTTGCCATCTACCTCTTGAACTAGAACATCGTGCAAGATGGGCTTTGAAGGAGCTTAACTATGATTTGGATCTAGCGGGAAACAAGCGCTTCCTCCAACTTAATGAACTTGATGAACTACGCATGGATGCTTACGAGAATGCCAAGCTCTACAAAGAGCGTACAAAACAATGGCACGACTCCAAGATCACAAGAAAGGAGATTAATGTTGGGGACAAGGTCCTACTCTTCAATTCCCGTTTTCAACTATTTCCCGGGAAATTGAGATCCCGGTGGTCGGGTCCATTTGAAGTAGTGACGGTGTTTCCTTATGGTTCATTTGAGTTGAGGAACAAGAAAGGAGAATGCTTTAAAGTTAATGGTCACCGGGTGAAATATCTCTATGAGGGTCAAACCATAGAGACCCGAGGTGAAGTCGATTTGGAAGACCCCCCCCCCCGCCTCCTTGGGGGATGAGTAATTTCGGTCTCAAGCAAGTTTCGGTTTGGTGGAGTTCCTCAAGAGCCACCATTGTATATAGCATGCATTTAGTTAACAAATAAGAGAATTTGTTGGGTCTATACTTGGGTAACTTGAATTGGTGACGGTTTTGTCACTTGAAGAATCGGTCAATGAAACAAGATTTGTGATGAAAACAAGCATAATCCCCGCTTAGCCTATATCCCGACATGATGAGTCAGCATGAAAGATGAAAACACGCTCCCAAGGCTAGCGGGGAATCGGGATTTAAATTGGTGAAGTATAGAAGGCAAAACGAAGGAAAAGGATTCCCAGCCGGCCCACCGGCCGCCGGTCTGCTACCGGCTGGTAATCTCCTGTGCAAGTTGGTTCTAATTCTTCGAAAAATCAAAGGAGAAGAGTCCCAGCCGGCCCACCGGCCGCCGGTATGCCACCTGCTGGGAACACTCTGATGTGATACTGGAATTCTAAAGGGAATTTGAGGAAGAAGGTTCCCCAGCCGGTAGGCCGGCAGCCGGCCCACCGGTTGGGAACCCTATATATGAAGAAAAAGTCAAGATTTGGAGTAAAGAAGGTCTCCCAACCGGTAGGCCGGCAGCTGGCCCACCGGCTGGGGACCCTAGGATGAAGGAAATCGTGTTTGGGAGATTTCCCAGTCGGCCCACCGACCGCCGGTCGACCACCGGCTGGGAACCCCCTGTACCCATTCTGCTTTTTTGGAAAAAATCAATTTTTGAGTTCATCTCCCAGCCGGTGGGCCGGCAGCCGGTCCCCGACCCGACTGGGAGTCCCTGTATCGTCAAAAACACCAAAAACAAACACAATTCCTCACAATTTCGAAATCACTCTATCTCTCTAAAATCAAACCCTTTCCCCAAATCTTCCCCAAATCCCACCAAACTTCAACCAATCTTCCCCAAATCAACCATGGTGACACGGCTGTCGTAACCCTATCAAAAATAAAACCAACTGGTCTCAACTATAATGTAGTAGAGGTAGTCGGGATCGTATCCACAGAGAGATGGGTAATTTATAATCTACTGAGTCTGTCTTAAAGTAACCGATTTCGGGGTTTGTTGATTTGGTTATCTAAAAACTAAGAGATTAAGGAAGAATTATAAGTAAAGAGGAAAACAGAGGGAGAAAGGCACTAGGATTGTCGGTTCACCAT
>JAGPOY010003620.1:4251-18723 GCA_018983105.1 Silene uniflora | reverse complement strand
ACATAAAATGGACTCCATTTTATGTATGCTTAAACCGTGTAAAATGAGAGACAAGAGGTGGATGGGTGCTCTTATCTAGGGTTTAAATGTGATGATTATGTTTAGACAACATCATGACATTGTTCTACCCTATGTTACCTTGTGAAGGACAATTTGTAGAATTGAGACACCCACATTGGGCTATCCATCCTAGGCAAACCGTGCCCCTCTCTTGCTTATGAGATATTGTTTTCTCATTTTTACTTATTCATTCATGCAAATACTCTATCTCTCAAGTCTTCTCTAAAATGGTTTTCTAGAGAAATAAAATCATTCCTCATCAAAACTAAAAATATATTACTAGTAGTAGTAATCTTTTAGTAGAAAATAATAAGGTAAAACTCGTTTATATTTCTAGTAACAAAATATTTACGGGTATTAAGATCGTCTCCTTGATACGAACCTTTGGGCATCGATTTCACTATAAATCGATTGGATTTTTGGAGGATCATCCAATATGTTATTGCTCAAGAACAAGTTTTACTAGAAATATAAACGAGTTTTACCATCCAATATGTTTTACTATAAAATCATTCCTCATCAAAACCCGTAAATATTGGAGGATCATCCAATATGTTATTGCTCACCCAATTATCCAATTACCCATTTACCACACCCATTAACCCGTTTTACCATTTACCCTAACCCGAAGTCGACACCTATAATCACAAACCCTACCCCTACCGCCACCTTCATTTCGACGCACACCACAAACCATACACACACACGATCAAAGCGAGACGAGGGAGCAGAGAGCATGACGACATATCAGAGAGGGTACTAAGGGTGGTCGTTGGCGGTTCACGGCAACGTTGGTGGCGGTACAGTCGTCAGAAATAGGTAAGACCTTTCTCCTCCCCTTTTTGTCGTCTATTTTTGTGGCGGTTTGTGTGCCGTCGTGAGAGGGTGGTCGTAAGTGTCGGTGAGGTTGCAGTCGTGAGGGGTATGAGTCGCGTCGAATGGCGGTGATAGGGGTGGTTGCTAGTGACTGTGGTGGTGGCAGGAGTCTCGTCTTTCTTACAGGGTTGTTTTGCGGTCTGGGTTAGAGGCGGCAAAAGTAGGGATTTTGGGGTGGCGCCACCGTGGACTCGGGGGAGGTCGAATCGGTGGTGCCACGTCGAGAGGGAGCGTGAGGTTTCGGTTCTGTCGGCGGTGGTGAGTCAGAGGGGTGGCGATGATGGAGCGTGGTGGTTGTCGGGGTTGTGTTGGGTCTGTTGAGGCGTTTTGTGGCGATTGGGTTGTGAACCAGGCCGGTTGAAGGCCACGGTTCGACTCACCGGCGTGAGTCGACCCAGGTTGGGGTGGTCGGTGATGACCAGACCAGACCTGGTGTCGTGGTCTGGTGGTTGGCGGCGAGATTAGGGTGGTATGCGTGGTGAGTGTAGTCGGGAAATGTTGGGTGTGTGAGTTGTCGGGTTTGGGTGTTAGGAGTTCTATTGTTTTTGTTTCGAGTTTCTATTTTGGGAAGTCGGGTTATTATTACTCGGTTTATTTTATTTATTTTAATATTATTGCTTGGGTAGTGAGGTTTGGTGTCGGGATTCTATTTCGGGAAATTTTCTATTTTTAGCAAATTGCCATTTTGGGAAACTTTCCTTTTTAGGAAACTTTCTATGTTGGGTAACCTTTCTATTTTTAGTAACTTCTATTTTGAGAGATTGCTATATTTAGTAACCTTTATATTTTGGGAACGGGAGTAGTTGCAAATGAATTAATTATTGTACATGTACGTTATAGGTGGCGAGATTCGAGTGGAGAACTTTTGAACATCTGCTTATCTGTTTGCTGCTATTTCGAGGTAGGGGAATACACTCAATCTGGCTTGTAATATATATGGTGTTACATCTGTGACTGAACGGTGTTGTGATACTTTGTGTACTGTGACATGATTGGTTGGTGATTTATACTACGTATTGTTGTGCATTATTAACTGAACATTTCATGTGTATTGGAGGTGGAGGATGATGTGGTGATGAGGTGTGGTGGTGATGATGTTGTGATAAGGCCCAGGGGGGTTCTGCAGGACCTGACCTGGTGTCCTCAGCTGCGAGCTGGTGTATCGACGATGGTCGATTTATAGTCTGCCGGGGATCGGTATGGCTGGGTTGTTCGGGTTATGAGTTGCGATGGAGATGGTGGTGATGGAGGAGCATGCATATCATATTTTGTTGTTTCATTGTATTGCCCTACTCAACCTCGTGGTTGACCCTGTGTATTCGTGAACACCTGCGGTGAACCTTTTAATGGGGAGCAGATTTACAGGTACCTCAGAGACTGATAGGAGCTGGATGGGAAGAGAGCTTGGATTGCCTGACCTAGTGTCTAGTTCACCATGGTCTTATCATGTTTAGTTATCCACGTAGTCTTACAAGTTTTATTTTCGCTGCAAGTTTGTAATTTGTTATTGTTACAGTTTTAGTTTGTACAGTTTTGTAAACGGTGATTCACTTAAAGTATATTTAAAGTACTTGGGATTGTTATGTCTTTATATTCACTACCTCGAGAAACCGAGATGGTAACAGTTCGGTTTTTTAGGGAATGTCTTGCTAAAGGCTCCTTCATAAATCGGGGTGTTACAAAGTGGTATCAGAGCGAACGATCCTCAGGCCTAAACCAATGAACCCAATGAACGTAGGATGTGTCTAAATAAAATGAACCCCTGGGTAGAAACTGTTAGGAGCTCACAGTGCGGTTAAAAAGGCGCCCTTAATACGTACTCTTTTGCCCTCTCAGTTTTGAACCAGGTAACCCGAGAGAAATTGAGTGAAATGGGGTAGTTAGAAGGAGGAACCCTGAATATAAACAAGCTTGACATACACCTTGAGACCTAAATTTATATATATATACTAACCATTCTGCAGGACAACGCTACGGTAAGTGTTTGTATGAAAGATGGCTGACCATACGACGTTGTGATGGAAATGTGTTATTGTTCCTTTTATGAAGTAAGAATCGAATAAGAATGAGATATTGAATTGTTTGATCATGAGCATGAAGAGATTGTGATGTTCTGTTGAGAATTGATTGGATGTTTGTGATACATTGGTGATAAAAATTTATGTCTAGAGATATGCGGTACATGTTTCCCGAAGCCATGCTAGTATAATATCGTGATAGTAATGAGAAGCACTTGCATGTTTTCTAGTTAAAGTAATCTTAATTTAGATGTAAGGAGTAGGTCGAGATGCGAAGGGATTCTATGGAATATATGTTTACGTAAGTACAAAGTGTGAGATTTAAGTTAGGATGGGTTAGTATGGATAGTATGTTTATAAGAGCTTGTAATATAATAAAAGGATGACCCAGTGCTGAAACTCGTTTTGTTTGATTTTTACTCTCTAATTGATCTTTCTGCCATTTATTTTTTGTTTATCGACTATGAACAAATTTTTTTACGAGTGATAGCCTTATGTGTTAGCTTCTGTTTTGCGTTGGTTTCATGCGTATAGGAGGTACGGTTTGAGAGAAATAAATATTTTAGTAGCCTGTGGTCAGAAAGTTCCTGTACAACTATGTTCCGACCAACAATTTTGTAAAATTTCTCATTTAATTTGTACTCATGATTTTTGCATAATTCCAATTGGCGTGATTAGAATACTCGCACATGTTTTTAGATTGATAAGCCACAAAAATTATTGATGTTTCGATATTTAATGGTAATTTTTGCAAACTGACCCAAGTTTCGGACCAATTGCTGTTACGTACTTGTTTGGACCAACTGAGTCGTAAAATCCTCTAAAAAATTGAATTCTTGAGCTTTGGACCTCATTCTTTTTCTCATGTATTGTTAACTCTCTGTATTTTATAAAAAGTAATGTAACTCAAGTCTTAGTTGAATGGTTATTTATTCGTGATTTTTGGAAGTTACAACATGAATCATGACTTTTAAAATGTGAGTTCTATGTTAAGTTTTCATAAAATTGTTTCATCATTTCATGAACCTTATTAGTGTGACTTTAAAATGTTCTTATATGATGATAGTAGCTTGTTCATTAGATATGTGTCTTGACAAGTGATAAAATGAATGTTTTATTTAGACAATCTTGTTGGCATGATAACGTGAGTAAAATGTAATGGCTTAATATGATTAATGTGTATATGAGTCCAATTATTTGCATATTTTATATGTTAACATGATATAATGCCTCTTGTGTGTTCCTTACATGTGTAGTGGCCGAACGTATGTATTTATGAAAATATCGCGACATACCTTATTAAAGTTGGTGACGAAAAATGTTAACCTTAATGATTTCTAATGCATATTTCATTGACCGATTCATTTTACTATCGCTACTTTCTCTTATGGAAATAACATATGCTATGCACGTTGATGGAAAGTTTTGAACTGCACCTAGATATTTGGAGATTATCAATCCATCCTGATGATTGTTGTCAATCTTAATATATCTGCATGAATGTTTATATGATAACCCTAGTTATGTCCAAATGTTCACTCATGTGGTGTGTCATTTATGTGCTAAATAATTAGTGGCATGAGGTGTTATTTGTTACTTAAGTTCTCGTTGGGTGATTATGTGATTTGGTTAAGTGAAATAAGTTGATCAAATTTCATATCAAGTAAATATCTAAACTTCATGAATAAGTGTTCTATATGCGTATACGAAGTAGCTAAGTAGCAAAACCAATAAAGTATGTGTTCCCAAAACCAATAACCTTGGGAGTAGCATAACTCCTTGTTAAGTAGCATCTTCGAATATGATATGGTGAAATAAAGTAAAATGAATGAAGAAAATAAATAAATAAGCAAACAAATGAAATAAAGTGAATAAATGAAACCATAAAGTGAATAAATGGGAGGTTGGAGTCTAGGCTATGCGTCTTGTCAGTCGATCATGCAAGCTCTTGTCAGAATCCTTGAGAATCAACAAAATGCCACCAATACTCAACCCAATGTGAATCCCGCTTCTCAAGAAGGAAACCATCAAGGAAGTTTCACTTGGGTTGCAAGCCAACTATCAAGGAACAAGGCTTGGACCTATGGTGGTGAAGTTGACCCCGTGGAACTCTCGGAGTGGTTCCGTGACATGGAGAATAATTTCTCGCTTTACAATGTTCAAGAGGGAGACAAGGTGAAGTTAGCCTCCCACTTTCTTGTGAAGGAAGCCGATAGGTGGTGGACTTTGACCGGTGATACCGCTACTAGTAACCCCAACTTTGATTGGACCCGCTTCAAGACTCTTGTGGAGACTCGTTTCTATCCCAAGGAGCTCAAACAACAAAGATTGAAGGAATTCATGGACCTCAAGCAAGGAAAGCTATCTATCCAAGAGTACACTAACAAGTTCAATGACTTAGCTCACTTTGCTTCAAAGTTCGTGAAAGATGAGGAAGATCGTGTCTAGTTCTACAAGGACAAGTTGAACCCCAAAATTGAGAGCATGGTGAGGAGGAACTCGACTACCTTTGTGGAAGTTTATGATGATGCTATTTGGGCCGAAAGTTCTTTGAAGGCTATTGAAGAGGATGCTAGGTCCCGTGCCCCTTCTAATTCTTACCGTCCTAACATTCATGGCAAGAGACCCTTTGTGCCTTCCCCCACTCCAAACTTTGCTAACAAGAGGAGGTTTGTGCTAAGAGGACAAGATCAAAGAGCACATGTGCAAGGAGCTCAAGAGCCAAGAGAGCAAGCCCCTAAATCAACCAATAGGCCGGAGAGAGATCGCAAGTGCTACAATTGTAAGCAACCACTACACCCCGGAGTTGGATGCTTTGATAAGCCATTGAATTGTTACAATTGCAACAAGCCCGGTCATCTTTACAAGGATTGCCCCGAGAAGAAGAAAGCCCTTTTTCCTAATGGCAAGCCAAGAGGAACTATCTTTGTCATGAGTAGAGCCGAAGCCGCCGCTCAACCCGATATTGTTACGGGTATGTTCTCGATTCTTGATCAACCGTGTCTTATTCTTTTCGATACCTGCGCATCTTTATCTTTTATATCATCTAAGTATTCGGAAAAGCTACCCCTTAAGCCCTTGCCTAGTGAGGATACTTCCATATCCTTACCATCCGGAGAAATCGTTTCATGCTCCTACTCTTATCCCGATGTTCCTATCTTGATTTCGGGAGTTACCTTCCCCGCTAACCTACTTCGATTTCCTCCTGAGAAATTCGATGTGATTTTGGGTATGGATTGGTTATCTAATTATGATGCAAGATTCGAGTGTCGAGACCAAAAGATTCGCCTCAAGAGTCCGCAAGAAATCCGAGTATCCTATAAGGGAGTCCGTTCCCAAGTAGGTGTGAAGTTGATATCCGCTTTGAAGACGGTGAACATGTTGATGAAAGGTTGCCAAGCCTTTATTTGTGTGGTGACTTCTACCGAAGTTTATTTGCCAAAGCTTGAAGAGGTGCCCGTGGTTTGTGAGTTTGCCGATGTCTTTCCCGATGAGTTGCCCGGAATTCCTCCCGAGCGTGATGTGGAGTTTTGTATCGAGCTAACGCCCGGAACCGGACCCATTGCTAAAGCTCCCTATCGTATGGCACCAAAAGAATTGATGGAGTTAAGGAAGCAACTTGATGAGATGATAGAGAAAGGATTCATTCGACCTAGTGCCTCACCGTGGGGCGCTCCCGTTCTCTTTGTGAAGAAGAAAGATGGATCCATGAGACTTTGCATCGACTATCGCGAGCTTAACCGAGTCACCATTAAGAACAAGTACCCTCTACCAAGAATTGAAGATTTGTTTGATCAAATCAAGGGTGCTTCTACATTTTCTAAGATCGATTTGAGATCCGGTTATCACCAAATCCCCGTTCGTGATTCCGACATACCTAAGACCGCCTTTAGCACGAGATATGGACATTTCGAGTTTAAGGTGATGCCCTTTGGATTGATCAACGCCCCCGCTATTTTCATGGACCAAATGAACCGAACTTTTAGCGAGTTCTTAGACAAGTGTGTTGTGGTCTTCATTGACGATATTCTCATCTATTCCAAGTCCGAGGAAGAGCATGCCGATCATCTTCGTACCGTGTTGGGAATTCTTCGTCGTCAAAAGTGGTTTTCCAAGTTCTCCAAGTGCGAATTTTGGTTGTCCAAGGTGTCTTTTCTTGGTCATGTGATATCCAAGGAAGGTGTTATGGTAGATCCTACGAAGATTGAAGCCGTGATTGAATGGAAGAGCCCTACCGACATTGGTGAGATCCGTAGTTTCTTGGGTTTGGCGGGTTATTACCGTCGCTTTGTGAAAGACTTTTCCAAACTTGCTAAACCGATGACCCAACTTTTGAAGAAAGAAACCAAATTCCTTTGGACCGAAGCTTGTGAGGAAGCGTTCCAAAAGTTGAAGGAAAGATTGACTACCGCTCCCGTGTTGACCTTGCCCGAGGATGGTGTTGACTTTGATGTGTATTTTGATGCCTCTAAGATGGGTTTAGGTTGTGTACTCATGCAAAATAGGAAGCTTATTGCTTATGCTTCGCGACAATTGAGAGTTCATGAGGTCAACTATCCCACTCATGATCTTGAGTTAACCGCCGTTGTTCATGCTTTGAAGATATGGAGACATTACCTTATTGGAGTTTGTTGCCGTATCTACACCGACCATAAGAGTTTAAAGTATATCTTCACCCAAAAAGAGTTGACTATGAGAGAACGACGTTGGTTAGAATTGGTGAATGATTATGATGTAGAGTTATTATACCACGAAGGAAAGGGAAATGTAGTTGCCGATGCTCTTAGTAGGAAGACGACCCATTCCTTGAATGCCATTTGTGTGCTCCCCGATGACCTTTGTACCGAGTTTCTTAAGCTAAATTTGGATTTTGTGGAGAATGGTTATGATTACCTTGGTGCTAAGGTTGCCGAACCCGTTCTTCACCGTGAGATCCTTGATAATTTGGTGGATGGTGCTACTTTCAAGAGTTTTAAAGCCAAGCTTCTAGTTGGGAAAGCTAAAGATTGTAGGGTTGATGATAATGGATACCTTCGCTACCGTGACCGCATGTATATTCCCGATGCCATAAGTTTGAGAAAGAGGATTTTGGATGAAGCTCATCTATCCCCTTATTCGATTCACCCAGGAGGAGACAAGATGTATAAAGATTTGAAACTTCAATTTTGGTGGCCTAACATGAGAAATGACATTGTGTCATATGTTGGAAGGTGTCTTACTTGTCAACAAGTGAAGATTGAACATAAGAGACCCGGAGGTTTGCTACAACCGTTGGATGTACCCTTGTGGAAATGGGAATCCATCTCCATGGATTTTGTTACGGCCTTGCCTAGGACCGTTGGTGGAAAGGATGTCGTTTGGGTGATTGTTGATAGGTTGACCAATTGTGCTAGATTCATTCCTATCAAAGAGACTTGGAGCTTAGATCGACTAGCTAGTGCCTATGTTGAGGACATCGTTCGTTACCATGGTGTTCCCAAAGATATTGTGTCGGATCGTGACCCTAGGTTTTGTTCGAGATTTTGGAAAGCCTTGCAAGATGCTATGGGAAGCAAGTTGTTGATGAGTACCTCTTTTCATGCCGCTACCGATGGTCAAACCGAGAGGACCATTCAAACTCTTGAAGACTTGTTGCGTGCTTGTGCCCTTGATTTCCATGTTAGTTGGGAAAAGAGCTTACCTTTGGTGGAGTTTTCTTACAATAATAGTTACCATGCTTCCATCAAGATGGCCCCTTATGAAGCTCTATATGGAAGGAAGTGTCGTAGTCCTATTTGTTGGGATCAAGCAAGTGATGTTCGTGATCTAGGACCCGACAAGCTAGCCGAAACTATTGATCAAGTGAAGATTAATCGAGAGAGGATGAAAGCCGCCCAAGATCGCCAAAAGTCTTATGCCGACGTTCGTCGCCGACCCTTGGAGTTTGAAGTTGATTATAAGGTGTTCTTGAAAGTGTCCCCCATGAAAGGAGTGAAGAGGTTTGGAGTGAAAGCAAAGCTAAGCCCTAAGTATATTGGACCATATGATGTGGTAAAGAGGATTGGTGCCGTGGCTTATAAACTAGATTTACCCCCAAATTTGAGTAAGGTGCACAATGTTTTTCATGTGTCTCAACTAAGGAAGTACGTTAGAGACCCAAGTCATGTACTAGATAAGGAAGTACCCGAGCTCGAGCCAAGTTTGTCTTTCGAGGAAAGGCCAATTCGAATTTTGGACCGAAAGGAAAAGAAGTTGAGAAGCAAGGTGGTGCCTTTAGTGAAGGTGTTGTGGAAGTGTGGCAATGTGGAAGAAGAGACATGGGAACCGGAGGCCGCTATGCGCTCCTAATACCCTAGCTTATTCTCATAAGGTAATCTCCCTTACTTCAAGTTTCGAGGACGAAACTTTTTAAAAGGAAGGATGATTGTAACACCCGCATTTTTATAAACTATTTTGAAAACCATTTAGCCTCTAATTGGTTAAACATATTTTTTTTAAGGACTATTTTTATAAAATACTAGCTTAGCAATATATTTACAATAATATTTATACTTAATATTCGTAGTTAGTTATGGGACGAGTTTCTAGTAGAAACCGTCTTAATTCGTTCCTTTGGGCCTAATACAACTTTGGGCCCAAGTTGTAACTCATCAATCTCCACCAAGAACCCTTATGAACCCTACTACCTCCTTCTCCATCACATTTTTACAGCTTTTCCCACCAACCAAAAACCCTCCATTGTTACTCTTTCTCCTTAAACCTTCAAATCTTCATAACTCTTCCATTTCTTGACCAAATCCCTTGATTTTCGCGCCCTTTTGCTCCCCTTCTCGCCCTCCACCTTTTGAAGTAAGAAAGTCTCAACCTTTTCTTCATTTTTGAAAATTCCGTCTTTCTTAAGATGAGAATTTTGTGCTAAGAACTTATCTTATTTGGTTTAGGTGAAGATTGGGTTGACCCGGAAGGCGATAGTTTCGTGGTGGAAGATTCAAGCGAAGATTGAAGACGCAAAGAGGTAACGGTGATGGGTTACTCGACTCTACATCAAATTTGTGTGCTTTATGTGTTAGTTTTTCCCACATGAATGTTAAAGTTGGATTCTTTACATGTTTTGACATGTTACTTGCTTGCTAAATTGTTGTGTGGAATTGTCTTATGCTTGTTTGAGGAATTTCTAGTATATTCTCACATGTTTGTTCCATTGGATGAAATGAATTGTTTACATATGTTAATTAGAGAATCATCCGTCTTAATTATGCCTAGTTATCATGTTTAATTAAGTCATGAGATTTACCATTGTTTGGGAATATTGGTATTGGAACAATTGGGTAAAATTGTGATGTTGGATATTTAGTTGGTTGGATTTGGGTTAAATCTTGTGTATTAGACTTTTGATTCATGTTTAAATCTTACCAATGATACTTGTTGTAACATGTTAAGGAATGTTTAGCTGCTAAAAAGAAGGATTAAGTCGAGTTATTGCGTTAAAAGTCATTTGGTAAAGAAGCAACGATTTTGGGAGTCGTCGGGTCCACTGCAAAACGCAGGCTGCGGCCACACGCGCAGGCTGCGTTTCTGCCTGGACCAGTTTTCGTAAAATGGCCATAAGTTCTTCGTTTCTTGCTTGTTTTGGGCTTATGACCTACCGTTAGAATCGTAAGAGGATAAGCTATCACCTCCAATTGGTTTCACCTCTATATCATGTCTAGAACTCAAGTTATGATCGTTTGAAGTTGACCCTTGTTGTGGCCAAGTTCTAAACTCGTTGTTTTGAATTAAGATTTTGGTTTCTTGTTGGGTATGCTTATCAACCTTGGTCCTAATATGTATGTATGCCTCGGGCTTGAGTTTGTTTACGTTTTGCCCTATGTTTCGTATTACTTAGTTCATTAATTATCATTTGTTTACATTTCAATTGTTTAATATGAAAAGGTTAAATATAATGCTCATCTTTGTTATGAAAGACTGAAATGACATTGAATACGTACTATGACGACTTGGCGTGCCTTATTTCCTCTCGCGGACCTTTGGTTACGAGTATGTGCCATGTTTCCGGTTTGGATACCCTTCCCCCTTTTTTCAGGCCTTTGGTTACGAGAGTATGTGCCATGTTTCCGGCTAGGGGTTACTACTCGACCTTTGGTTACAAGTATGTGCCATGTATTGAGTCTTGGATACGATCGGTTTGTCGTATGTCGAATCGGGTAATGTTACCTCCCGAGAGTCTGGCCAGGTTTAGACTAGGACCGTATATGAGCGTAGTCCTATCAAGAGGTTGGAGTCTAGGCTATGCGTCTTGTCAGTCGATACGTGTGAATGTCGTACACTTTTGCGTTGAGTTGAGTTGTGATTAAACTAACCAATTATTTGTGAATCGTGAATACTTGTTAGTCCGTATTCGATTATATCTTCCTTTTTCACATGCCATCTATGTTCTTTTCATACGTTCATGCCATTATTATTCCCTACTTGTTTTTCGACATAAAGTGGCTGGGAGAACCCTGAGTTACTCCCCACTGACTGTGGCTATCATGTTTATATGAATGACAGGTATTAGTGTTGCTTGATGGGGTGAAGACGCGTGTGAGCTAGCGAGAACCTTGACCATTAGCTTTCATACATTATTACGCTTAGACTCACCTTTTGTTCTTTACTATTCGTGGGATATCTTTTCCCCGTCGTTAAACTTGGTTTGTATAACATACTTTTACTTGATGTTACTTCCGTTTTAATTATAGATGATGAACCCGCGCTTTAGACCCTTAAAAGTTTTTAAAATTTCCGCACTTTTCACTACCTTTACGTGTTTTATTTCCGCATTACCACGAGGGTTCACATACATGGAAAAATTTGGCGCTGATGGACACCTTGACTATGTAACCAACACTCATCTGAGAGCTTATACCCTTGTTTGCACACTTCCTTACTCTGGTGCATTGGGGAAAGCCAGACACATCTACATGCAAGCATACACTTCACATTGCCTGAGACTTATCCATGTACCCAACTTCTGCAACGGGAGTAAATACCCTCCACATTACACATTTGACTATGTCTCGGAGCACTTGAGACAAATATTCTATAGCGGAGTGGCTGACTGTGAGAGTACACCTGAAGCACCAAAACCAACCCATGAGGAGGAGGTTAATCAGAGGGAAACTGTACCCATGATGGACAAGGCTATGACGGAGGGGAGGAGTGAGACCCGAGAGGTGATAAAGATCAGTAGTGATGAAGAGGAGAAGGAAATAGGAAGAGAGTATGGGATGTGGACAGGACCCTACGACGATGATAATGAGCGTGCCTATGGCCGACAGCCGATCGCCATGGAAGAGGACTCCGAGGATGAAGATGAGATAGTAGAGGAGAGGGAGAGAACACCTGAGAGTGTAACACCAAAATCAGGATGAATTCGATATGGGAACCGTCTCAAGAGGGCTGATAAACAATAAGCAAATAAAGATAAAGCTATGAAGATCCTTTAACATGCATTTTCAGTTTCTAGAAGTCGTTGTTTTCTAAAAGGATGTAATCTAGCGAAGTTAATAAAGTGACAATCAGTTGCCTAATTAGTTATCATAATAATAAGTATGGTACTCCGAATAATGTAAACTTTGTCTTGGATATTTGATTGATGATATGAGATTTATTCCTTGCCTTAGAATTTCTTTTGTGTTCCATCAATTGGTAATAAGAGTTACAACATACAAAAGCCGCTAAGTTGACCTTTTCCTTCCATGTATGCTATGAATATGTTGTATAGCAGCTAAGTAAATATTCTAAGTTATAATTGAAACGAAGAATAAGTGAAAATCTCTTTAAAAGTTAAGTGTTGTTGTTTATCACCATAACGAAAAATAAAAGTTGCAAGTTGTTGGCGATTATTTTGTTCCATATGTGAAAATTTTTTTGATGAAGGTTACGGGGACGTAACCATGTTTTAAGGAGGATAGGATTGTGAAATCTCGATGTTATGATAAGATTGTCAGGATGGTGTTGACATTATTTGCTTATGGTTGACTACCTTAGTCGTTATTGGCGATGTTTAACTGGTATTTCTGTTACACGATAGTTGAGGAGACGAATAATTTTAAGGAGGATAGGAGGTAACGATAATGTGCTTATCAAATTGATCGATGTTTGGATTGTTGGTTGATGTGAAGATGTGTATGTGGGTGAACTTCGGGACGAAGTTCGTTTTAAGGGGGGAAGACTGTAATACCCCGTATTTTGATATTCGATTACGCGGATATTATTATTAGTTATTATATATATATTAGTTCGCATCGTAAACTTTTATTAAGTCGAGTTTATATCGTATATTATTGAGTCGGGTTTACATCGTAATTGCTATTGGGTCATGGATCGTATTGGCGTAAGTTGAACCCATTTACCCAATTACCCAATTATCCAATTACCCATTTACCACACCCAT
Source organism: Silene uniflora (assembly GCA_018983105.1). NCBI lineage: Eukaryota > Viridiplantae > Streptophyta > Magnoliopsida > Caryophyllales > Caryophyllaceae > Silene > Silene uniflora. The sequence continues at coordinate 5,355 of JAGPOY010003620.1, read as the reverse complement.
TAACCCGTTTTATCATTTACCCTAACCCGAAGTCGACACCTTATAATCACAAACCCTACCCCTACCGCCACCTTCATTTCGACGCACACCACAAACCATACACACACGATCAAAGCGAGACGAGGGAGCAGAGAGCGTGACGGCATATCAGAGAGGGTGCTAAGGGTGGTCGTTGGCGGTTCACGGCAACGTTGGTGGCCGTACAGTCGTCTGAAATAGGTAAGACCTTTCTCCTCCCCTTTTTGTCGTCTGTTTTTGTGGCGGTTTGTGTGCCGTCGTGAGAGGGTGGTGGTAAGTGTCGGTGAGGTTGCAGTCGTGAGGGGTATGAGTCGCGTCGAATAGCGGTGATAGGGGTGGTTGACGGTGACTGTGGTGGTGGCAGGAGTCTCGTCTTTCTGACAGGGTTGTTTTGCGGTCTGGGTTAGAGGCGGCAGAAGTAGGGATTTTGGGGTGGCGCCACCGTGGACTCGGGGGAGGTCGAATCGGTGGTGCCACGTCGAGAGGGAGTGTGAGGTTTCGGTTCTGTCGGCGGTGGTGAGTCAGAGGGGTGGCGATGATGGAGCGTGGTGGTTGTCGGGGTTGTGTCGGGTCTGTTAAGGCGTTTTGTCGCGGTTGGGTTGTGAACCAGGCCGGTTGAAGGCCACGGTTCAACTCACCGGCGTGAGTCGACCCAGGTTGGGGTGGTCGGTGATGACCAGACCAGACCTGGTGTCGTGGTCTGGTGGTTGGCGGCGAGATTAGGGTGGTATGCTTGGTGAGTGTAGTCGGGAAATGTTGGGTGTGTGATTTGTCGGGTTTGGGTGTTAGGAGTTTTATTGTTTTTGTTTCGAGTTTCTATTTTGGGAAGTCGGGTTATTAATACTTGGTTTATTTTATTTATTTTAATATTATTGCTTGGGTAGTGAGGTTTGGTGTCGGGATTCTATTTCGGGAAATTTTCTATTTTTAGCAAATTGCCATTTTGGGAAACTTTCCTTTTTAGGAAACTTTCTATGTTGGGTAACCTTTCTATTTTTAGTAACTTCTATTTTGAGAGATTGCTATATTTAGTAACCTTTATATTTTGGGAACGGGAGTAGTTGCAAATGAATTAATTATTGTACA
>JAGPOY010003618.1:9551-22224 GCA_018983105.1 Silene uniflora | reverse complement strand
GATCACAGCAGGTCATAAGATAAACAACCGGGGTCAGTTCAACTGCAGATAAAAGTAAGACAATCAGGAAATATGAACACATCGGAAGCAATGCAGCAAACATTGAGTTGTGATCTCCTTATCCACCCTCGCCTCTACCAGAACCGACTACACATCGCAACATGTAGCCCTGCCAGGTACCCATCGTAACAGGTACCCTAAAATCCACCAGTGTCAGACCGCAGCCTTTCCACTAAACCTAGTCATTGATGTGCACACCTCTTCTAGCTTGAGAGGCTAGAAGACGACCTCTAGGCGTAATCCCCTTCTCACAGGTGATTACTCATCGCTCATAATCAACAACTCAATAGATATATCAACACACAATCACATATGCACATTACAAGAGAATCTTACGCAAACCACAGTAACACTGAGTAGGATAACCTACCTTATTCGCAAATCTTCGCAATAATAATAATAATCTAACGGCAGAAGTCCTCTTCTACGAACTCGTCACCTAAACATGTAATAATTATAATTAAGATTGTTTCTAACTAACTCTAACGATAAGAACTAGGGTTTATTAGTGATAAGAATGAACTAGCGATATTAAATCTTTACTTACCGCCGATCTGGATCCAAATCTTCGATAGTTGGAGCAATAGTATTCAAGGGAAAGTGTGTTGATGTTCTCTCTCTTCAATTTAGGGTTTTAGAATTGTAAAAATCTGTTTATGAAAGTTGACTTTCCCTTTTATACTAATTTACCAAAAACCGGAAATTCGTACCTGCAGACCGTCGGCTCGGTCGAGCTACATCTGGCTCGACCGAGCTACCCTGAGCTCGGTCGAGTCAAAGTGACTCGGCCGACTGAAATCGTTTCAGGAACTTTTAAAACTCGACAACACGTAAAATTATTCTAAGTGTCAAGTGGCTCGGTCGAGCTACTTCTAGCTCGGCCGAGCTACTTATGCTCGTAAAATCCTTAGTGTTACAGTGGCAGGCTAGGGCCCCGACGCTTCGAGTGCCGCGGTCCGGGTGGAGGAGCTCATCAGCCGAGACCGTATCAAGGGAATTTCTCTCAGGCACCGACTCAGAGCGCGGCTAGCAATAAGCCAGCTGGGTCGTGGTACAACCAAAGTGGGCCGAATGGCAATGGCGGAGGATCTTACCAGCGTCAGGCTACTACCGGGAATCAGACAGCGGCTGCAAAGCCATCGGTATCTGCAGCTACGGTGCAAGGAGGGGGTCAAGCAAAGAGTAGTGGTAAGCTATTCATGATGGAGAAACAGACGGCCGAGGAGGATGCGCAAGTTGTCACTGGTACTTTTTCCATTCACAACACCCCGTATTTTGTTTTATTTGATTCCGGGGCAACCCATTCTTTTGTTTCTAAGAGTCATGCAAAGAGTATGGGATTGGGAGAGTATGTGATGGTAAAGGTCGATGTTTTTATACCTTCTGGGGAATCAGTGTCTTGTAATAGGAAGTATAAGGATGTGTCGATGTATATAGGAGAGACAAACTTCCCAATTGACCTGTTAGAGTTGCCATTAGACGGTTTTGAGGTCATTGTCGGAATGGATTGGCTGGGTAGACACAAAGCTAAGATAGATTGCCATCAGAAGAGGGTGACATTAAGGGGCCCTAAAGGGAAGAGTGTGTCTTACCGCGGGTTTGTTGTAAAACCCAAGTTTAAGTTGATTGCAGCGATGACCCTGAAATCTTATTTACGGAAGGGATGTCCTATGATACTTTGTCAGATTTGGGATAACCGATCCGAGGTATTCGTAGCATCGGAAATACCAATCGTGAGAGAGTTTGTGGATGTCTTTCCTGAAGAGATACCGGGGTTACCACCGAAGAGAGATATCGATTTCACAATCGACTTGAAGCCGGGAATCGGGCCGATTTCTAAGGCTCCATACCGTATGGCGCCAAGAGAGCTGGAGGAATTGAAGAAACAATTGGAGGACCTGCTCAAGAAGGGATATATTCGACCGAGTGTATCGCCTTGGGGAGCACCGATTCTGTTTGTCAAGAAGAAAGATGGTAGCATGAGGTTGTGCATCGATTACCGGGAGTTGAATCAGGTAACCGTGAAGAATAAGTATCCGTTGCCGAGGATTGATGACTTGTTTGATCAGCTTAGTGGAGCCGGCGTGTTTTCAAAGATTGATTTGAGATCGGGTTACCATCAGTTGAGGATTAGTGACGACGATGTACCTAAGACGGCTTTTCGATCGAGGTATGGTCACTATGAGTATGTAGTGATGCCTTTCGGGTTGACTAATGCACCGGCGGTGTTTATGGATTTGATGAACCGAATTTTCAGTGAGTTCTTGGACCGTTTTGTTGTCGTATTCATCGACGACATTTTGGTCTATTCTAAGACAAAGGAAGAGCATGAAGAGCATTTGAGGTTAGTTTTACAAAGGCTGCGTGATAACGACCTTTATGCTAAACTATCGAAGTGCGAGTTTTGGCTAGACAAGGTGGATTTTCTGGGTCACATAATTTCAAAGGATGGTGTTTCGGTTGATCCAAGCAAGATTTCGGCAGTGTCGAACTGGGAAGCACCGAAAAATGTGGCGGATGTTCGGAGTTTCTTGGGTTTGGCAGGTTACTATCGGAGGTTCGTGAAAGATTTCTCATCGATTGCGAGACCGTTAACTGCATTGATGAGGAAGGATAAGCAATTTTGTTGGGATGAGGACTGTGAGACCGCGTTTCAGACTCTAAAGGAGCGCTTGACCACAGCTCCTGTCTTAGCACTACCGGATGGATGCGAGAATTTCGAGGTTTACACAGATGCCTCTAAGAGGGGATATGGGTGTGTATTGATGCAGAACAGAAAGGTGATAGCTTATGCCTCGAGACAACTTAAGTCATATGAGGAGAACTACCCAACTCATGATTTGGAACTGGGTGCCGTGGTTTTTGCTCTCAAAATCTGGAGACATTACCTTTATGGGGCAACCTTTAAGGTGTTTTCGGACCATAAGAGCTTAAAGTATATTCACACTAAAAAAGAACTGAATATGAGGCAGAGGAGATGGATGGAGCTGATTGATGATTATGACATGCAGATCATGTATCACGAGGGGAAGGCTAATGTGGTGGCTGACGTATTAAGTGAGTGTACACTCCTTGTGCGCACAATTATCGTTGATGCAACTAAGAGATGAGGTGAGGAAGATGGGGATTCAAATGATCCGGAAAGGGGATGCGACTAGTGATTTGACGATTGAGCCTGATCTTTATCGAGAAATTCGGGAGAAGCAACTGCTTGACTCTAAGATCATTAGGTGGAAGGAGAAGCTGAAGGATGTGGAGAACTCGAGATTTACCATTCATTTGGATGGAAGCCTTCGTTTCGATGGGCGATGGTGTGTGCCTAGTGATGTCGGGATAAGGAAAACAATTATGACTGAAGCTCATTATACTCCTTATTCAGTGCGTCCGGGTGGTGACAAACTGTATCGTGATTTGAGGAGGACCTTTTGGTGGCCGGGAATGAAGAAGGATGTTGCCGAGTTTGTGGCTAGATGTTTGACTTGCCAGCGAGTCAAGGGTGAACAACGGAGACCGCAAGGACTAGTGCAATCACTAGAGGTACCGGAATGGAAGTGGGAATCTATATCCATGGACTTTATTGTGGGATTACCGAGGACTCCGCAGGGTAATAACATGATCTGGGTTATTGTGGACCGACTGACGAAGTCAGCTCACTTTATTCCCATGAAGGATACTTGGAGCAAAGCTCAGTTGGCTAATGGATATCGGAAGCATGTGGTACGACTTCAGGGAGTGCCAAAGGACATTGTGTCGGACAGAGATGCGCGATTCATATCCAAGTTTTGGCAAGAGTTGCAGGAGTTGATGGGTACGACCTTAAAGATGAGCACAGCATTTCATCCTGCGACGGATGGCCAAACTGAGAGGACGATAAAGACTCTGGAAGACATGTTGAGGGCTTGTGTGATGAAATTTGGTGGAACTTGGGAGGAACGACTCGATTTGATTGAGTTTTCGTACAATAATAGTTACCACGCAAGTATTGGGATGACACCATTTGAGGCTTTGTACGGCAGGAAGTGCCGTAGTCCAGTTTGTTGGGACGACAGTGCTGAGGCTGTGGTTTTAGGACCACAGATGACTCAAGATATAGTCGAACATGTAAAGATGATAAGACAAAAGATGAAGGCAGCTCAAGATCGGCAAAAGAGTTATGTAGATCCGAAACGCAGACATATCGAATTTCAGCCGGGTGACAAAGTTTTGTTGAAAGTGTCGCCAATGCGCGGAGTTATGCAATTTGGCAGGAAGGGAAAGCTGAGTCCTAAATACATTGGACCTTATGATGTGTTGGATCGGGTTGATGAGGTGGCTTATCGACTTGCTTTGCCAGCTTCGCTTGAGAGAGTACACAACGTGTTTCACATGTCGCAGCTACGACGATATTATCCGGATGTGTCACATGTATTAGAACCTGAAACTATTGAGTTGGATGAGACCTTGACTTATGAGGAATTACCGACAAAGATTTTGGACCGGAAAGTTCGAAAGACAAGGAACGGTGAAACTGTCATTGTCAAAGTGTTATGGTCTAACCACGAGATGGAAGAAGCTACATGGGAAGCCGAATCGGCTATGCGCGAGAAGTATCCACACCTTTTCGACGAGGTATGTTTGGTTACGAGGACGTAACCTTGTTCTTTTAAGGGGGATAAGAGATGTCGCATCTTGTTTTACGGGAGGTTTTAGGCTAGTAAGGTTGGTTTACATCACGCTACATAAAGTTTATATCGAGTTATATGTGTTTACATATCATTTTATTTTGTTGCATGTTGTGCCATAATAAGTATCGGATGTGCTAAACCTTATGGGTGTCGCATTGTTACGGGTATGAGTCGAACTTCGGGGACGAAGTTCATTTCTAAGTAGGGGAGACTGTAATACCCCGTTCTCTCCTAAGGGTGTACTCAACCGAATTAGGCTTACTCGGTCGAGTATACCCGTTGTCAGTTGGAGGAAGAGTCTGCCAGGTGTAGACTAGACCGAGTCTTGCGTAACTCGGTCGAGTATTGATGACTCGACCGAGTAAGGGTGTAAGTCGGCCGAGTTAGGTCGACGGGTTAGACGATCCGGTTTGGATTGATTGAGAGTAATTACTTTATTATAAAAGGAGATGGTACACTGATTTAAAAACATTTCACGTAAAACATTTCTACCACAAACCCTAATCACTCTCAATCAATCCTTAGCAAGAGTAGTCCGGATCTTCGCCTCTTCATTCATCGATCGTTGTAAGTATGCTAGATCTAATTATTGTATTATTCTATTTATGTCTTTTCTACGATAAGATTATTAGGGCACTATTTGATGAGGTAAATTGTATACTAGGTTGTGATTTCGTAGAAGAGCCCTACTAGTTGCTTGCTTGCTTGCTGTGTTGCGGATTTGCTATCAGGTAGGGTTTCCCTACTCAGTAATTCATTTGCGATGGTTGAATGGTTGGTTGTTTAAATGACTATATGATTATCGATATGGATTGTGATGATGATGATGGTTTCGGCTGAGTGAGTCCATGTGGGAGTGGACCACGCCCTTTGATCGCCCCTTGTGAGTCCCATCACAAGGGGGATGTGCACATTAAGGAACTTAGGGTTTCACTTGTTGCGATGAGTGGCTGTGGTGACGAGGCTGTGTCACTGGCTGATATGGGTACCTGTTGCGATGGGTATCTGGCTGACAAGGATTACAATTGAATGATTGGTTTCCGCTGCGTTAATACTGTTTATGTCGCATGTGATATGATTGATAATGGTTGCTGACCCCGTTGTTGTTGTCTTTGACCTGCTGTAATCCATCGGGGGTGGTGAGCAGACTTTAGCAGGTTATCATGTTGACTGAGTCGGATGGAGGGGACACAACCGAGTCTAGTTCATCAGTCATAGCTTCCACCGTTTCTAGTTTTGATTTCAGTTTAGTAGACATGATGTTTTTACGTTGTTTTGAGACATTTGGTTTGTAAGCTATTACATTATTTATACATTTCAATAAATTGTCCTTATTGTTTACTTCTTGATCTTCACTACCTCGGGCAACCGAGATGGTAGCACACCTATATGCTAGGGTAGTCCCTGGTAAGGGGCCTGGTGTTACAAAGTGGTATCAGAGCGAACGATTTTGGAACCTAACCAATGAATAAAATGAACGTATGGTGTCTAATTAAAATGAACCCGGGGAAAAGTTGTATGGAGCTACCGCAAGGGCTTGGGAGACGTCCTAAAGCCGCACCTTGCCTTTACAACTTAGAACCGTCCACCAGGGGGGAAGTGTCTTGTGTGTAGTCCATGTTGTTACAAAAGGTTATCAAAAGGATAATGCGTAAAATAAAAATTAAACTAAACTTAATTTGTTATAGCCAAATAAGCACTAGTACAAATCCTCACTCGTACATCTTAAGTTGTTACAATTATATGAGCTATATGCAGTAATCCCCTGTATAAATTATTATAATATTTTATCATTTTGGAATCGAAACCATATTTTTTGATTATTCAAGTAATCTAAATGAATTGGAAAAAGGGTACTTCTAACTTTCATGATGTCGAGTGCTTCATTATTGTTATTGCTTAATTTTATGTATGGGTTGTAAATGTTAATAATTAAAATTATGGACATTGCAAAAATTGTGGTTACCCTACAAACTCACTTAAAATATGCTAAGTTTGCTTGAAAATCTATATTTGACAAATATAGAAGTGTGAAGTAAATGTTGTATTACTTTAACCACATACATACCCAAATATAAGGATCATAACTTAATTAGCAAAGGCATTATATGGTTGTTTTATGTTAGAGGACACTATATATTTGTCCACGCACAATAGCAAATGTCATCATTATTGAATAAAACAACAATAATAAGGATAAAACCCATATAATACAAAAATAAAAAATTATTACGACAAAATGTCGAGGTCTATTCTCCCTGTAATTTTATTCGTTTTATATGTGTGTATCTCAGTTGTGAGATGTCATACCATATTTGACGTAACAAAATTCGGTGCTAAGCCTAATGCAGATGCTACTGAGGTATATTTTAGGGGTACAAAAATTAAATACTCACACTCACAAAATATTTATAATTACTACGAACTGTGGAAATAATTATGTCTTCGCATTGTAGTGAATTTGTTGTAAATTTCCTTTTTTTTTTTAAAGAAATTCATATATCTTCATTTGTTAGTAAATAAATTGAAGACCTTAATGTCGATATAAATATTTGTTTCTTACTTTAGTATTGATATCATCCTTTTGCCTACGAATATTACCTCATATTGAAAATAATTTATTTTTACAATTGATTTCAAGGTTTTTAATAATATATTTGATCTTTTTTTTTTTGGGGAAAGTAAGTGTTATATATAAAACCGTATCCAAATCAGTTTGTTAGTTAGGGAGATGGCCCTAAACTAACTACACATTCGACATGACTCGATCAAGCCATACATTTGCACTACTAGCCGTAGCTATTACATGACGACATTTTAAATTCTGGACAACCCCTATTTTGACCTGCTGAACTAGTACATCAGGAATCATAAGAATATGCTCCAGCCTACAAATATTCCTAGAATGCCATATTGCATACATAAGAGCCAATACACTAGCTGCTACAACCTGTTTAGCTAGCAAAGACCTGCCTCTCCACTGTAACCACCATACAATAACGTCCTGCTCAGGAAGGACCACCTGCAACCACTGCGATAGGAGCCTTAAACATTTCTTGCTGTAGCAGCACGAGAAGAACAGGTGATTAATGTTCTCCTCAGCAACTCCACATAACCAACAATAGTTCAGATGAATTATGTTCATCCTTAGCAGCCTATCTTGAGTGAGCAACCGATTCTGAGCTACCAACCAGAGAAAAAAGGAGTGTTTTGGCAGCAAGATTCTAAGCTTGATCCAAGGTAACCATGTCACATCATCTGCCTCAGGAGTAAGCCATTTATATCCCAGCTTGATAGTGTATTCCTCACCAGTTCCTCGCCAAGAAACATCATATAGATGATCTATCTCTGATAATATTTTTAACTCCACAAACTCGTTTCCATGCCCAACTAGCACCTGCTGTAGGTTCATATCCATACCAACTCTGATCTTTAATATAGATGGCATGAATCCATTTGACCCACAGATGGTCAGTCTTCTTCTCTATCCACCACACATATTTTCCTATGGAAGCTATGTTCCATACCTGCAGATTTTTGAGTCCCAAACCTCCCTTTCTCCTATCTCTACACACCTGATTCCAGGAGACAAGAGCAGGGCTCTCTTTACTGTCATTGCCATGCCATAAAAATTTCCTGCACATAGCATCAATTTTATCCAGTACAGTTTTTGGCAGAATAAAAATGCGAGCCCAATAATTATGAAGAGTACTAAGGACAGATTTAATGAGAACCACTCTTCCAGCATAGGAGAGTTTCTTTGCCCCTAGACTGGTAATTCTCTCAGTGACTTTATCAACCAAACATTGGCAATCCAGCACCCCTAACCTCTTTGGAACAATGTTTACTCCTAAGTATCTAAAAGGAATACATCCCCTCTTCATACCAGTAGCCTGAGCAATAACTTGAACCAGAGGTTCAAGAATACCATTACAATAGAAGTTAGATTTACCACTGCTCATTTTAAGGCCAGAAGCTGCAGAAAATTTCTCAAAGGCTCTCATCAGCAGTGTAACAGAATGCAAATCACCTCTGCTAAACATGAGAAGGTCGTCAGCAAAGTAAAGGTGGGTGATATTCAACTTGGCACACAAAGGATGGTGTTTGAAACCATGAAACTTATGCAAAAGCCCCAACAATCTACTCAAATATTCTAAGCAAATGGTAAAAAGTAGGGGGGAAAGAGGATCCCCCTGTCTTAAGCCCCTCCTCCCCTGAAAGAAACCAAACACTTCTCCATTTAAGGCAAGTGAATAGGAAGGGGAGGAAACACACTCCATTATAAGCTTGATACTTTGAGCAGGAAAATTAAGAGCCACCAACATCTCACTCAAGAAGCTCCATTCAATAGAGTCATAGGCCTTTTGAAGGTCTATTTTCATCATTAAACGTGGTGAGCATGCCTTCCTTTTGTACAACTTAATGAGGTCTTGACAAATTAGGATATTTCCAACAATGTCCCTCCCTTTGATAAAAGCACTTTGGGCTGGGTTGATAATATCAGGCAGTATGGTACTGAGCCGTGTACACAGAACTTTGGCTAGACACTTGTACACTGTATTGCAACATGCGATTGGACGAAATTGCAGGACTGTTTCAGGAAGCTCCACTTTTGGAATAAGAGTCAAAATGGTATTATTAGCCTCTCTTAGTATTTTCCCACTCTTATAAGCATTCCTCACTGCCCCCACAAACTTCACTACCGACAACTGACCATGCATCCTTGAAAAACTGACTACTATACCCGTCAGGGCCTGGTGCTTTGTTACCAGGTATAGAGAACATGGCATCTCTGATCTCCATATCAGTAACGACAGGAGCAAGTAGTCTATTCCTATGCTCCTCAGTAAGGCACACCCCTGTTTTGACCACCCCCTGATGTATAGGCTGCACCTGGTTAGAACTTCCCAACAGTCCAATATAAAACTGTTCAAAAGCATTCTTAATCCCATCAGGAGTAGTACACAGATTACCATTTACATCTTTTACTTGGTACACTCTGTTTCTGGCCCTTCTTCTTTTGATGCTTGTATGAAAAAAGGCTGTATTAAGGTCACCCTCTTTCACCCAAGCCTATTTTGCCCTTTGAGCCAAAAACATCTCCCTAGCTTTTATCAAACCCATGAGATCATGAGCACAATCTCTCTCTGCTTTACACAAATCTGCATCCAAGGGATTAGCCCTCAATCTCTCCTGCAGCTGTTGAAGAGCCAATTCAGTAACATGAGTGAGATTCACAATGTCATTGAACTGCTCTTTATTCAACTGTTTAAGCTTGGACTTCAGACCTTTCAATTTCTTCACCACTTTATACATAGGAGTCCCCCAAATTTCTTCCTTCCATCCCTCTTTCACCACATCTTCAAACTCCTCAGCAAGAGCCCACATGTTATAATACTTAAAACTAGGCTTCCTCTGGATTCCAACCTCAGTAGTGTGAATAACACATGGACAATGGTCAAACAGGCCTTCTGGTAGGAAGTTAGCAACTGTTTCAGGAAAAATTTGAACCCACTCAGCATTGATCAACACTCTGTCAATCCTACTATACACTTTAGAACCATCTTCATGCTTATTGTTCCAAGTGAAGTAGGATCCATTCACCTTGCTCTCCTGAAGCTCACAGGCTAGCACTGTGTCCCTCATGAGAGCAATATCAGCCCAGGTCACCTCTGCTCCCCCAATTCTCTCCCCCACATCCATGAGACTATTGAAGTCCCCACACACCAGCCATGGTCCATCTATTCCACTTGCATAATTCCTCATATCATCCCATAAAGGCACTCTTTCCTGATTTTTATTGAACCCATAAACTAAGGTAAAATAAAACCAGATATTCTTCATCTTATCTTTCACTTTTGAGTGGATGCATTGGGCAGATATGTGAAGCACATCCACCTGAAACAAAGTAGGATTCCACAGCAGCCAGACTCTCCCACCACTGTGAAAACTATTATTTGTACAGATAGCCCAATCCACACACATATTATTTCTAACTTTTATCCACTTACTTCCCTTTATTTTTGTTTCTAACAGACCAAATAGCCCTATATTATTTTGGTGAATAAACCACCTTATTTCTTTTTGTTTATTTTGGCTATTCATTCCTCTTATATTCCAGAAGCCCATACTACCCATTATCAGCTAGGCCTCTCTGGATCACCATTTTCTGTTGACTCCCAAATTTTGTTTTCTGCAATGAAAGGGTGAGAGCATCCATGAAAGTTATCCCTCTAGGAGTAAACATCCTGGGTTCACCTGTTTCAGTCCTTAACATCTTAGAGATAAACCTCCTTGGTAAAGATTTTTCCCCCACTACAGTCACATTTTCTCCATCAGAATGCACCTGATTCCCTGCACTGCCCACTCCAGGGGAAACTACCCTAGCAGTGACAGCAGGAGTCACCAATTGCACCACAGGAGTGACTGGTTTAGGTGAAGGCTGTTTAACAGGAGTCTTTGGTTGTTGTCTCACAGCATTCTTCTGTGCATGGGGATGGGATTGTTGCTGTTTAGGCTTCCACACTTTTTTAACCTTTGGCCCACTATCCTTCCTACACAACTCAGTGGTGTGACCCATTCCACTACATTTCCCACAAGAAAGAGGGAGCCAATCATAGACAGCCCTTATCCTCTGAGTGTTCCCCAATTCATCCAGAAACTCCAACTCAGTAGGAAAGTCCTGCCCAATCTTGACCTCAATCATGACCCTGGCATACCCCAAGAAAGCCTTATGAGTTGTGGCTTCATCACATCTAATGAATTTTCCTACCAACCCACTGATCTTACTCAGGCATATACCCCCCCAGAACTTGATATCTAAACCATATAATTTCATCCAAATTGGTACAGAGGTGATATCATGTTTAATCAGCTCCGCATTTGGAGTCCACTCCTTCACAATTCTGGTTTATTATCAAAAATGAGGTGGCCATTATTAACAACCTCCATCTGTTTCTCCTTTGTTTTGAATCGTACCAGAAAAATGCCATTAGGCATAAAAGAAATACGATCAACACCATAACTTTGCCAGATTCGTTTAACAAAACCAGTTATGACAGAGGTTGGGGGGTTTGCTCCTAGGATGTAACAATAAACTGCAGAGGACCAGTACTGTATCTCACCTGCGACATCATCAGATGAAAGGCGAAGAACAGGTGGAGGAGATGCCCGTGATTCATCATCAGTCGTTGAAACCACATCCTCTTCCTCATCCGTCTCCACAATCCGCTCCAGTTCAGAGTCAAAATCCTTTGGATTATACCGTAAATTGATCGTCCTCGGCGATTTTGAAGCCGGAGATTTCCCTTTGCTGGAACTAGCTACATTCGTATCGACATTTTTTGGGGTTTTTGTGTTAGAAATTGAAATCAGAGTATTACTATTACCTTTATTCTTAATATGAAGATTATTATTTGGGGTTTTCTTAGTCTTAGCCATTGCGTGAAGATTAAGAACCCTAATTTAGATCATTAGAGCTTTCTCTCTCTAATTTCTCTCTCATCTTCTCAGTCCCATTTCATGCTCTTAATATATATTTGATCTTAACGCATATAAATCTGTATTTTTCTCAAGATGCTCATATTTATATAAAGAAATTAAGTTAATGAATTTAGTCATATATGCAATGGGCCTTATTGTGAGTTTAGGACGTCAATGCACTTAGTACTAGACTAACATATGCAATGGATCTTATTATCATAAACATAGTTAGATATGCACACAAAACGTCAACAATTAAAATAACCAGAGTCAACCAAGTGGTGTTAGTCGAGTGGTAGCTGGGTTAAACATTGAAGTTTGCATAAATGCAAGAGTTGAGAGGTCCCAGGTTCGACTACCAGCTGGGGCGATGACCACTTGGCCACTGCAGCCCCCAAAGGGGGTGACTTACATGGTCCATGTGGTGGTGCGGGAATGCATGGGCCCGGGGGGGATTCAACCCCCTC
>JAGPOY010003617.1:0-12927 GCA_018983105.1 Silene uniflora | reverse complement strand
GGGGTCAGTAATCGGCTTACTCATATTCTAATGCAACATCAATATCATTAGCAGCGGAAACAATCGTAATCTCATAATCCCTTTTACAGCCAGGTCCCATCGCAACAGGTACCCAAGTCAGCCAGTGACACAGCCTCGTCACCGCAGCCACTCATCGCAACAAGTGATAACCCTAATCTCCTTAATGTGCACATCCCCCTCGTGATGGGAGTCACGAGAGGCGATCAAAGGGCGTGACCACTCCCATGTGGACCACTCAGCCGGAACCGTCTGTCAGCCGTATCTCATATCATACAATCAGTTTTCATCCATCAATTAATCAATAAAGCAATCACCAAATAATATCGTCACAACCAAATACTGAGTATGAGATCTTACCTGATAGAAATCCGCAAGCAAGCAACCAACTAGAATGGCCCCTCTACGAAATCACAACCTAATACATGCGATTGACATAATCAAGCGATGCCCTACCACATTTCTCATCATAATGAATAACATAATTGAACATTACAATAATTAGATCTAGCATACTTACAACGATTGATGAACGGAAAGGCGAAGATCCGGATTGCTCTTGCTTAGGGATTGATTGGGAGTGAATAGGGTTTGGTGGAAATGTTTTACGTACTGCTTGAGAACTGACACTATTCCTTTTATATTAAACTAATCACTCTCAATCAACCCAAACCGGTTTTCTTAACCCGTCGGCCTGACTCGACCTACTTTCCTCTTTACTCGGTCTAGTCATCAATACTCGACCAAGTTACACCAGACTCGGTCTAGTCTACGCTCGGCAGAACATCCCTTAAACTAGCAACGGGTATACTCGACCGAGAAAGGATTTCAGAAGGGGCCATAAACACCACTACCAGTTCCAGATAAGCCATGGCAGGATGTGAGCATGGATTTCATTGTTGCTCTGCCAAGAACACAAAGGGGAAAGGATTCAGTAATGGTTGTTATGGATAGGTTCAGCAAAATGGCTCATTTCATAGCCTGCACCAAGACAGAAGATACTGCAGGAGTTGCTGAACTCTATTTCAGGGAAGTAGTGAAGCTACATGGAATTCCAAAGACTATAGTGTCTGACAGAGACACTAAATTCATGAGCTACTTCTGGAAAACCTTGTGAAAATTACTGGGAACTAAGCTGCTATTCAGCACTGCATACCATCCACAAACAGATGGTCAGACTGAAGTCACAAACAAAACTCTTGGGAGGATTCTGAGATGCATTGTTAGCAAGTCTCTGAAAGATTGGGATATGAAGTTGGCTCAGGCTGAGTTTGCATTCAACAGGGCACCATCTAATGCAACCTGTCACAGACCATTTGAAGTTGTATATGGGGTGAATCCACTGATGCCAGTTAGTCTGTCACCTATGTCCAAAGAAGAGGTGAACTGGGATGCAAAGAAGAGAGCTGAGCAGATGATTAAATTGCATGACAGTGTCAAGAAACAAATTGAGAGGGCAAATGAGCAATATGCCAAGCAAGCTAAGTCCTCTCAGAAGAAGAAAAAAGAGTTTGAAGTGGGTGATCTGGTATGGTTACACCTGAGGAAGGAAAGGTTTCCTACAAGGAGAAAGAACAAGTTAATGGCAAGAGCTGATGGTCCATTTAAGATCCTTGCAAAAATCAGTCCAAATGCTTACAAGGTGGATCTACCAGGAGAGTATGGAGTCCATGCATGGAACCTTTAATGTGGGGGATTTAAGTCCATACTTTGAGGATTCTGATACTGAAGAGGAGCCAGGCTTGAGGTCAAGCCCTTTTGAAGAAGGGGGGGTTGCAGCAGGACCATCTAGCCATGGCCAAGCCATTTCTGCTGATGGCTTGGGTCAGGGGAGCCACAGCTTAGCCATAGCTAGTCATGGCCTCTATTCTGTTAGCAATAGCCAGGCAAAGCCAAGCAATGATCAGGCCAGGCCAGGCCATGACCGAGCCATAGCAGGCCATAGCTCTGAAACTTGCAGCAATGATCAGGCCAGCCTGTTTTTCAACTCAGAAGAGCAAGGCCACTCGAGCCAAGACCAAGCCAAGGACCAGCTGCCACCATGGCTAGCTGAGTCACCCTTTTTATGAGTCTAAGCAGATCACCAAGGAGCCAGCCAAAGTCCACACAAGATTGCTAACCACAGAATTCAAAGCTGAGCCATGTTGCAGAACAAGACAAAGCTGCTTTATGTAAAGTAATTTGCCATTTCTGACCAAGCAAAGAGGAAGCCTTGCATAAGACCTTGAGCATGGATAGGCCTAGTTTCAGTTAACATCTCACAATTAGAGTCCAAGCCACAGCTCGAGGCAACACAAGCAACCAAGCCAAGCAGCTACCTGTCCCTTTCAACCTGCATTGCTTTTGTTCTTTCTCAGTTTACATTTAATTCATCTTGTCTCAGTTTGTAATATATTTATTTATGTTTTATGTAAGTCCTAAAAGGAATCCTGGCCCTTGGATGTAATATTTTAGGTTTCCTTATGCATTTGAACCAACCCTAAGCAGGCCTATATAAGGACCTTGCCTTAGTCTGTTTTACTCAGACTTTGATTAATGAAAAACCTGAGATTTCTCTCAATTATTTGCAAATCTTTATTCTTATAGAGTTAAGAATCAAGTCAGGCTTAGTAATACTCCATAGTATTGATTAAGTACCTGTTGGTGAGTCTTATTTCAATCATGTGCTTGTTGTGGGTTGATTTAGTCTCATTGTTTGTCTGAGTTTGGTTTATTTCTGTGCTTGCTGTGATTAAACCATTCAAAGGCCAAATTGTTGAGTTAATTACCTGTGCTTGCTGTGGTTCTTAACTTGATAATTATATCCCCTAGTTACAGTTTCATTCGAGTCCTAAAAAACAGTCACTGAAAGTCTGTCTGAATCACAGTTCAGATCAGGATAGTTTGAGTTCAGGAATTTGTTAAAAATACTTAGACACCTTGAAAAAAATCTGAAATTTGGAACATTATTAGTAAACTCATTAAACTAATTTCTCGCCAATTTTCATGATTTTTAAAAATCATTTGCTATTTTTAGTAATTGTCTGAGTGTTTATTGCATTGTCTGTCTGTCAGAGTTCTTCAATCTTGTCAGAACTTCAATTTCTGACTAAGGCTTGTTGTTTACACTGCAGGCATGGTGGCTGTTTTAGAAAGGGTGATAATGTCTGCTCTATATGGGTACTGCATTTAGGACAGTTGGTATTGACCCAGATGAGATGTGTTGGTTTACATTAGTTGAGGAAGCTGAAAAATATGGGTTTAAAAGAGATGTGGATGGTATATTTTTCATGAGCCCTAGTGATGGATTGCAAAGGGCTCATGATGACACTCATGCTGCAGTTATTTGTAAGATGGTCATTGAAGAGAAAGTTTGTGAGTGCTATATTGTACCTGGGTGTGATGTCAGTGAGTTAATGCAGCTGATAGAGTGTGGAGATGGTTTCAGTTTAATGAAGAAGCCAGCTAAAATGATTCCTAGAAGAAAGGGCAGTATTAGTATAAAGGGACCATCTTTATCTTTACCCACTGCCACACTTGAAAAGCCAGCATTATCTAACACAAAAAGCACATCTCAAAAAACTACATCTCAAAAAACCACATCTCAAAAAACTACATCCACTACTACAAAAATGAGCTTAGAGAACTGTTGAAATGAGCTTTAAAGAACACCTTAGAGGCGTTCTTCAACTCAGCGTTCTCTAAAGCTTAGAGAACAGTTGGAAGAGGCGTTTTCTATTCACAATCATAGAGAACGCTTGAAATGAGCTTTAGAAAACACCTGATAGGCGTTCTCTTTTCCTAGGTAAAGAGAACGGTTGTGTAAGCTAACAGTTCTCTATACATTTTGGTTTTTTAAAAAAAAAAATATTGATGATATTTGGATAAAATTAATATATTTATTCTCACTAAAATCAAATACCAACTCCAATACAATTGTTTTACAACCACATCCAACACAGCCAGCAAATTAACTAAGCCCTATTACATAACTTCAAATCAACAACATAGCACTCCATGCACATTGCACACATAATCTCATCTCTAATTTATGCTGCAACTTCACCCGCACATCTTGCAACATCGTCAATTGATCCACTCAGAAGAAAGGAGAAATAAAAGGGTAAAATGTTTCCACTCATAACCTGTCAATAATAACAAGGAAAACCATGAGATATGAGTAGTAGAAAGGAGAAATAAAATGGGCAGTGACTAGTGAGTACGATAAAGATGTAAGTACATGGTTCTAATAGGTATTATCATTTGTCAAGTGTCAATATGAGCGAAGACAATAAATAATTCCACAATGGGATTTAAGAGAACTAAAAATAAACAAAATGATAAATAATAGTCAATTATTACCTGAACCGTTGCATTTATAGGTGATGAAGTCTTCTTTCCTAAGACACTCAGGCCTTCACATAAGGTAATACCTGACAAACAAACCAAAATATGAAGGATTACCTCGATCAAACAAAAAGGGGGGAAGGCATGCAGTGTTTTGATAAGAGGCATAATTGCCTCCTCTGTAGTCACAGATTGTTCTTTGAAAGGTAAGCTTGATAAATAATTGTATAAATCTGGTGCAGCCTGCGTGTCATAGGAAAGAAAGACTATTTTTGCAACATACCTAACTCGGGTATAGTCCCATCTTGTTTGCCCCTCTATGGTAGGCTTCTGTATAAGGAGGAGCACTGCCCGGCCCATCGGCCATCACTGTTTTAATGAACTCTTGCACCATCTTCACTTTCTCCTCTTTCAGTTTGAGTTTCTCCTCACGGAGTACATTTTTCTCCTGCAGTTAGAAACCCCAATGCTTCATGAGATGATAACGGAGGTTGTTTAAAATACGAGTACATTTCAGGACATAAAACAACTCACTATGTATGTGAGACGAGCAGACCTGAAACGACTATTTTTGCAGCAAAAAACCTTAATGAACACAACCTGAAAAATGTAACTGAGCCTACCATAACAAATGACCTCTACAAGTTGAAATCTAACTTACCCATGCTTGAAATAATCCGACACAAAAGAGAATGACATGTTTATCATGTCCAATTATAATGGGAAACTACCTTTAAGCTTACTATTTCCTCTTGTACTTCTTATTCTCCTCCTGGTATTCATCTGCTTTAGTACTTATCATGCCTAGTTATACCGATCTTCCTTGAAACGAAAATTTCTACCTAAGAACAATACAACTAGTAGTCAGCAAAAAGCATGAATTGAAAACAAATACTACATGCATCACACTGTAACCAAACGCAGACCTTAAGGTTCGTAGTGCCTAAAACAGACAAATCAACTATATATAGGCATAATATACCATTATAAATAAACAAGATACCAAAGGACAAAACAATCAAGATAAAACAAATCCATTTCAAACAAATCAACATCTAAACAATTTTAATGGGACGCAATAGAAAGGGTTACCATTAACATAACATCCTTGATTTAGAGACATATAGCATTTCACCAACAACACGACAAATGAAATAAAAAGCAGTAATCTACCCCCTCTTCTAAACAAAAGAAAGTATAAAATGATAACAATTTATATAATGAACTCAACGTAGCAATACCGACCGGCAATTTTCAGAGAAACAAGTAAGTTTCACGAACCATTAAGAGAAAAAAGTATTCATATACGGAGTAAAAGATATTGAGAGGAAAACAACCAGAACTTGAACAATTAATTCTCTTCTATCTGAACATGTAGTAATGTTTGATAAAAAACAATATTCATAGGTTTGACCAAGTATAGCCCGACAAATGGCCACGAACCCATGTTGGATCCGTCTAAATGAGTATAAAAAACATAGGCAGCCACACTAATGAATGAAACCTAAGCTTCTTAACAAACTAGCTAGTGAAAATTTATTAAATGCATTGGCAGGAGAAAGCCAGTCCAAACATACTACAACAACAAGACAGTCAAAGGATTTTCCAAGAGCTTACAATCATAGTGCCTGAAATGAAAGAATCAAAAGTCCCTCAAGTTGTTGAAAATGAAACAGAATGTTACCTTGGTGATGTTGGGTGTTACACTTGAGGCCTCCAAATCTGTGAAAATAGAGTGACAAAGCATGAAAACATATAGAAGCTTCTAGACTAAGCCATATATTTGTTTAAATTCGGTGATATTATCATTAAAGATATAGCAGTTTAGAAACCTCTTGTCCCAGAATGCAACAATCACAACATACTAGTTGGGGATTATGTTGACATCTTAACATAACAAGACAATCATCGATACAAAAAAGTCGCACTACAACAAAATCAAAAACAGAAGTTTCCACCATTCAAACAAGAGTGACATAACATATTATATCATACAAAAATACTCTACCTTGTCCATAATAGCCACCAGCTCTTGCAGCTTCTTTGATCGATCACTGGTTCTCATTTCTTAAACCTAGTAGGGTGCATAGCACAATCACACTTAGCAAACTAGGGAGTATCATACAGTGGGTATATGACTTAATTAATAGAACAGAATGAAATTTACATACAAAATCTAAAAAAGAAGCCAAATAAATTCCATCATATATACCTACTATGAAGACGGTAAATGAAATACCAATAGAACTGAAAACAATTGGTGGGAAACACAGAGACAATCCCCAATGCTATTTAATTTCGTCTATTTTCCTATTTCATGTAAAAATCCCAAATTCATAGGGTTTATTGAAGTAAAGACTTCAAAATAGCAATACAAACCTGAAATATTTGACAGAAACAAGTGAGTTTCTCGATTTATTAGCGCAATTCGAACCCTAACATGATAAATCCCCAAAATTTTCGGATGACGTGTGCAAACCCTAGAAATTTCGTACCAGGTAAAGAATCCGTAGGTGGTGATGCGACCGACGACATTAGGCAGTCGGCGGCTAACGCTTGGTTACCCTTCTCAACGGAAGGCGAGTAAGATAATGAGAGTGTGGAGGAAGGACAGATTTACATACGCCTGGAATGGGGTTTGAAACTTTGTACTATAAATTGGGGATTCTAATTTATGCGGTAGAAGTTAGACAAGATGGCAAGTTGTTTTACAACTGGGGAGTATTAATTTTGTATTTTTCTTTTTCTTTTTTTCTTTTTTAATACAAGTATAGAGAACTGTTAATAGAAGAGCGTTCTCTATTCATAGTTTTATATAACGCTTCCTTAATATAAGCGTTCTCTTTATATTTAGAGAACAGTTGTCCATTCTGACCGTTCTCTATCATGCGTTACTTATTCATGTTTTTGTAGTAGTGATCTTCTCAGAAAACCACATCACAACTAAACCCTAAAAATACAAGTACATCTAAAAAAACTCTCATTTCAAATCCAAGCAGCAACAAAAACACAACCACATTAAAATCCCAAAAACCAGTTTGCAGGACCACTAAAGAAGCATCTAAGAAGACTCCAACTGTTTTAAGATCCTCACCCAGATTGAGCTCAGAACCAGACATTATTGTGCATACCACAGAACCATAACCATCTTCAAAACACATCACTGATCATAGCACACAAAAAACAGCTTCCCTAGACAACATTGTACACATTGACTTTGAGGAACCCTCATATAATCTCAATGATCTGACCATAGCAGATGTGTTCAATGATTATGAGGTAAATGCTGATTTAGCTGGTTTAAATGCTGATTTAACTTACTCAAGTGAGGATGAAGTTGAGGACCTTGAATATGAACCTGAGGATAATGAAAGTGAGTCAGATGTGGAATTAGTTGATGAAGTTGAGCTTGTTAATGAAGCACTGGATGAGGGAGATTTGGATGATCTGTCTGATGATGATGATGAGCTAAAAAAGGCAAGGCAAACACAGAAAGAATTCAATGCTGCTGCCCTTAAAATTGTAGCTCAACTCCAATTAGAAGCAGCTACAGGCCAACTGAAAGGTCAAGAGAAAATAAAAGTGTCCTCAACCACTCCTGACCACCCTAACCAGCAACTGAGTGATTATAATGAGAGTAGGGATGAGGAACATACTCCAGGAAACAGTGATGAAGAAAGTATACCTGGCATGAGGGTTGTAGCAAGGATTTCAGTTGTAAATTCTAGATCTGACTTCAGCAAATTAAAATGGGAAGCTGGGATGAGTTTCCCAACCAGAGAAGTGTTTAGAGACTGTGTTACCAGATATGTCATTGCTCAGGGCAGAGATCTAACCTTAGATGTTAGTGACACTACACATGGGAGGAAGCTTGGAGTAAGGTGTTCTTGCCCTTTTAGAAACTCAAATTATTGTTCAAGTTCAGTAACTTTAATAACAAATGACTTTATTTGTTTACAGACACCTCAAGGTTTTGGCGTGCTTTTTGATCATCAAGGGAATGCATTTACAAATGTAAGCATCTACCTCCTGTACATGAGTTTACTAATAAACTGATGCCATGACATCAAGGGAATGCATTTTATTCAGTTGAGTAACAAATACTTTGTTGTCTCAGGTTGTGGGTAGCACCAGTGGACCAACAAGGATTAATGGAGAAGAAGGACAATGAACTCAAGAAACAGTGAACCAAATGATTTGAGTTGTAAACTTGTGACTTCTTTTATGTATTTTTGGTATGTTGGTTAATAGAACAACCATTTTGATGTAATAGACAAGTTCTTCAATCTTCAAATGTGTTTGATGTTGTAGTTGACCAACAAAGAAGTTATGTAATAGACATTTTGGATGCAATGAAAATCAGACTTTATTAATCAATCTCTCCAACAGTTTACATTTCATCAGTTCTTCATCAAACTAATACAATTTGGTTCATGAAATTACATCTTAACCATCCAAACAAAACCAAAAATAATCCATGAACTAATTAACGCATACATAAGAATTTTTGCCCTTTCGAGCGTCTAATTAATTCGTCCTTCAAATACATCACCTCCATCTTCAACATCTCCTTCTTCAGCTTCAATTTTTTCAGTTTGTCATCGTGAATCTTCATTTCATAATCAGCCAAATTTCGAGCACTTCCCACCCGCAAATCTTCCTCAAGTACGAAAAACCCACATCCTTTCTACATATTTGAAAAAAAAAACAAACATATAAAAACCCAGATTTCATTATAAATCAATTGAACAATTTACAATGGTTTTGAATAATTCACCAATGAAAATACATACCGGCCACAGTGGACAACCATAAAAATCCTTCCCAATATTTCGTCCTTTACCGACCGTCTTCAAAATCGCTTTATAATTGTGATAGAAAAATACCGTCTTTGAAGGCTTTGAACCGGTAGAAAAGGAAAAGGAAGATGTAGACGATGCGCCCTTCATTAATAAAACGATTTTGGAGGAGAGATTAGGATACCGTGGAGAGACTAGTATGAAGAGGGGAGAGAAAATTAATGGAGGAAAAAGGAGCAGGAAAGAAAATTAATGGAGGAAGAAATGGAGAAAGAGACGAAGAAAGAAGGAAGAAGGGATTATAAAAGAAAAAAAATGGGCCCCGCATACTTATTTACCTGCTCCAACAGGTTAAAAAATCACCAAGTCTATTCTAAGAGAGAGAGTATAATAGTAGATAGTAATCGTAGTTAATCAGTAGGTCATAGTAATTTGAGAAGGGCACCCGTAGTTCATAGTATTCCCATTAAATAATCCTTTTTTTTTTACTTTACAATACTTTTTTTCTTCTCATTTTCATTTACTGTGTTCTATTTTACTTTGTATTAATCATTTTTCTGATTAAAATCGTGATTTATTTTGATTATTGTATGTAGTAGGGATTATGATGCTTTATTTTGGTTATTGTTTTCTGATGCTTTATATTATGTTGCTTTATTTTGATTATAGTTTGTAGTCGCCTTTTCTGATTAAAAACACGAGTTATTGTTCCGTCAATCCTAATTATTGTTTGTAATAGATATCCTGATGCTTTATATGGGTCTTTTAAAATGCTTTATCTGTCAATTGAGATCAGCCACACACTTTCAAACAGCAGTGCTTGAGCTTGTAACACTAGTAGAAAACAACACCTATTGCGTCACTTAAAATACGTCAGTTCTACAAACCTGACGGAAATTTACACGGATTTTGGCGGGATTACATTTTCGCCCTATAGCAAGGTTTTTTTCGTCGGTTATGTAAGAGAACTGATGTACTAAAAACGTTAGGTTATCCAGAAACTGGTGTATTTAGTTAAATACATCAGTTCGCCATAGTAACCGATGTTTTTAACATTTATCTTTTGCTTCTGTTTCTTCGAAAACCGATACAAATGATGTGAAGTAAAAAAAAAACCAACAAATATAATAGACACAGATCACATTTCAAAACTTCCCTATTACGTTCTCAAAACCCTTCTTCTTCCATTATCAAAACCCTTAATCATCGCACCCCACCACCACCATCACCTGCTGTTGCTCTTCTTCGCACCCCACCACCACCATCACCTGCCGTTGCTCTTCGTCGCCATCACAGTATTGATTAAGGTATGCTCCCTGCTGCATGTCCGTCTTATGATTATATATTTTGTTCTGCTATTATTGATTATTTTCGTGATTAGGGTATGTTGATTGTTATTGAGTTAGTTTGATTATTGTATTGATTAGGGTATGTTGATTGTTATTGATTAGGGTATGCTGTATGTCCGTCTTCTACCATTTCTAAACTGCTGATATCGATTGTCCTGATAATGCTGAAATTTCTATTCCAGTTGATTATTATTGATTAGGGTATATATGTTGTATGCTGAATTTTACTTGCTGCTGAATTTTACTTGATGCTGGTATGGGAAATTTGTGATTATTCATGTGAGCATTGGGTAGTTAGTCAATTAAATTATGTAATGGAAAATTTGAAATCTATGGTATTTTTATGCTGATATGCTGATAATGTTATCTTTATATTGTCATATGTATTTTTAGCTTTTCCGCTGTCTAGAATGTGAAATTGATTAAGGATATTAGCTAGAACAATATTCAGAAATTAAATAGGCTATTAGAAGGGCAGAACAATAATCATAAGCAGTGCATCCTTCGTTAGCATTATTCTAATCATCCATCTAACTATTATTCTATCAACGGTAAAAATACTTTCCACTTCTGTCATGCATCAAGGAGCATCACCTTGACATCTCTTTATATATATAAAAATATAGATACAAGGTGAAGCCACTCGTTCATCCCTCAGCCATTATTCTAAATTTAGTGGTGTATTCTATTTTTAACATTATATTTGAAACTGTATTATTTATAACAACTTCTTATTACGATTATTATTCTAATACAACCCCCATTACTCTATTTTTAGCGGTGTATTTTATACTATGGATCGGAGTTGGATGTATGGTAAACGAGATTTTAATTTTCTAGAACGGGTAGATGATTTTATCAGCCAAGCTATTGCACATCAGAAGCTACATGGGGATGAGGACAAGCTCATTTGTCCATGTAGTGTATGTAAGAACCGGGAAAAGGTTAGCTCTCCAATTGAAATGCGGGTTCATTTGACAAGGAAGGGTTTTAAACCTGATTATCATGTGTGGATATGGCATGGAGAGAAAGAAAATGATGTGCAAGGCACCTCAAAACCTGTAAATCAGGGGCGAAAATTCGATAATGTGGATGAATTTGAGATGCATGGTATAGATTTTAATAACAGCCCGATTAATGTGGATAATGATAACTTTGATAAGAACGTAGAGGATGAGAATATTGATAGAATGATGGATGGTCTAGAAGAAGATTTCATACAATGTCCGGAAATCTTCCAGAGGTTGGTTGCTGATTCTAAGAAACCGCTATATCCGGGTTGCTCAAAATTTTCCCGTTTATCAGCTGTGTTGAAATTATATACCTTGAAAACGGCGAATGGGTGGAGTGATAAGAGTTTCACTGCTTTAGTGGAACTTTTATCAGACATGCTGCCAGAAGGTAATGAGCTTCCACCTAATACCTATCGATGCAAGAAAGTGTTGTGTCCATTGGCCACGAGTTACCAGAAAATCCATGCCTGCCCAAATGACTGCATATTATTTTGGAAAGATTATAGTGAGTTAGTTGAGTGTCCACGATGTAAAGCACTAAGGTATAAGAACAAAGTAATTGACGGAGATAGGAAGAAAGGGATCCCTGTCAAATGCTTATGGTACTTGCCAATTATCCCAAGGCTTATGCGGTTTTTTGCAAATCCAAAAGATGCTGAAAATATGGTGTGGCATCATGAAGAGAGAAATAAAGATGGTAAACTAAGACATGTGGCTGATGCACCCCAATGGAGAACAATCGATAGAACCTTTCCTGATTTTGGTGAAGAGCTTAGGAATTTAAGATTAGGGCTTTGTACGGATGTAATTAATCCTTTCGGGGCTATGAGTACCCAACATAGCACCTGGCCAGTAATGCTAATAATTTACAATCTACCACCTTGTCTTACAACAAAGAGTAAATACATTTTACTTTCGCTCCTAATATCAGGTCCTAAACAACCGGGTAATGACATAGACGTGTATTTGGCGCCACTTATAGAAGACTTAAAATTATTATGGAATGTTGGTGTGCGCGTGTTTGACGCAGCTACTGGTTCACACTTTCAAATGCGTGCTATGTTGTATTGTACCATCAATGATTTCCCAACTTATGGAAATCTTTCTGGCTATAGGCTGAAAACTGACAAGGGCTGCCCGGTATGTTGTGATGACACTGAGTCAGAATGGTTGGAGAATTGCGGGAAATATGTATACACTGGCGGTCGTCGATTTCTCCCAGAAAATCATCAACTTCGTAAGAAGAAGAAGGCTTTCTATGGAAAAACTGAGAACCGACCGCCTCCATTTTTTATGAGTGGAAAAGAGTATCACAAACGAGTTATGAACATAAACAGAGAGTTTGGGAAACCGTACAGGCCTCCACCAGATGGAGTGTACCACACAAAGAGGTCCATCTTTTGGGACCTACCATATTGGGAG
>JAGPOY010003616.1:0-12930 GCA_018983105.1 Silene uniflora | reverse complement strand
AAAAAAAAAAAAAAAAAAAAATTTATATAGTCTCTTCTTCATTGATCTTTGATTGATCATAATTTGGTTATTAACCTGACCGATTGTAGGCCGAACTCCTATAATAAAACCTGACCGATTGTAGGCCGAAACTCCTATAATAAGACTCTATATCGAAACTGGTTGAGCGGTTATAAACCGGTTTATATGAAGTAAAAAATGTAGGCCGAAACTCCTATAATAAAAATTGGGAAGGCGATATATGTGTGGCTTTGGGGATAGAATATTAGTGTTGGGCCGGCCTATAAGAGTATGAGATTGTTATTATTATACTCCGTAGTACGTATTTATTTGTTTGTTTGGGAGGAGTCAGGAGACTAGGAGAGTGATAGAGAGTATCCGAGTAAATTAGGTTGTGTTTTGGTAATTGAATTGAATTAAGCTGGAATTGTAAACTGGTAATCTATTATCGATCTGTGTGAAACAAGAGGAAGAGGAAGAGGAAGAGTGTTTGTTGGAAGCAGTAGCCAAGGATGAGTAGTATGAATAACAACAACAATAACAATAATAAGAGAGGGAAAGAGGAGGAAGACATGGAAGAAGAAGACATGCGAGGAGTGAAGCGGCAAAAGCAGGAACAAGAAGAAGAAGAAGAAGTAGAAGAAGAAGTAGAAGTGAAAGATGGCGAGAAGGTATTTGAGAATGCGCTGCTGCCACTTGCTTCCTACGATGAGGAATATGAACAAGAGGAGGAGAAGCGGCGTCTCGAGGCTACTCTCCGCCCCGGTTTTAATAATACTAATTCTAGGGTTGTTAATCATGATGACGATGACGATGACGACGACGACGACGACGACGAAGCAGCCGGTGCTCAATCCATCTCCACCCGCTCTGTCCAGATTCGCAAGGATTGTCCTTATCTCGACACCGTTAATCGCCAGGTTTTCCCTTTTTTATTTCATTTCCAATTTTAATTAATATTAATATCCTGTTTCTAAATCCCTAATTGTTCATCTAGGTTCTCGATTTTGATTTTGAAAAGTTCTGCTCCGTATCTTTGACCAATTTGAACGTCTATGCTTGCTTGGTTTGTGGCAAATATTACCAAGGCAGAGGCCCTAAATCCCATGCCTACACCCACAGCTTAGAAGCTGGCCACCATGTCTATATCAATTTACGCACTGAGAAGGTTTACTGTCTTCCTGATGCTTATGAGATCAATGATCCTTCTTTGGACGATATTCGTCACGTTTTGAATCCCAGGTATGCCAATTTACTCATCCTCCCCCCTTCTCTTTACTTTCAACTACCGCTCTTTCTAATCATTACTTTCTTCTTATGCAGGTTTAGTCGTCCTCAAGTTGAGCAGCTAGATAAAAGCAAGCTCTGGGCGAGGGCTCTTGATGGCTCTGACTACCTCCCTGGATTGGTATTACCCTCTACTTTACTACTCTACGAGTATAATATAAATAAATGTATGATTTATTGTTTCGCCTTTTTCTTTCTTCAGGTTGGACTCAACAACATCAAGGAGACTGAATTTGTTAACGTTACAATTCAATCTCTAATGAGGGTCACACCTCTTAGAAATTTCTTCCTCATCCCAGACAACTACCAACACTCTAAATCTCCCCTTGTTCATCGTTTTGGAGAGCTCACCCGAAAAATATGGCACTCCAGAAATTTCAAGGGACAGGTATATCATATGGATATCTTATTCTTTGCTTACAAGATTTTGAAATCTGCATTCTGCATTTTTCTCAGGTTAAAATAGTAAACCCAAGGGTCACTAAGACACTAGCAAAAACGCCTCACAGATCGTAACTGTGCTTTTTTTGCATATAAGCCACAGCGACCGAGATGATTTTTCTTCTATTTTGTTTACCATGCTCTTCCCTTTGCCCCATTATACGTAGCTTGTATATAGTTCAATGTTAACCCTCGTTATAAACTAAAAACTAGGGTTTTGTTTAAGACTTCTTTTATTTAGAAAATGCAAGTTTATTAGCAGTAAAGTTCCCCTAGTCGCCTCTTCACCTCACACCTTGCGCCTCATCGCTTAAGGCTTGTCATCTTGCTTAATTTTAAAATAAAGGTACTAATCCTGATAACTTTGTTACAGGTGAGCCCCCATGAGTTTTTGCAAGCTGTGATGAAAGCCAGTAAAAAACGTTTTCGCATTGGCGCCCAATCTGACCCCGTTGAGTTTGTGTCCTGGCTTCTTAATACACTTCACGCGGATCTCAGAAGCTCTAAGAAAAACACGAGCATTATTTATCAATGTTTTCAGGTAACTTTCTGCCGCGGCACAATTCTTTTTTTCTAAGTTTTATATGCTAGTGTGTCAGTCATGTTTTATTCTTAGCTGTTTATTCCGAACAGGGAGAACTGGAGGTGGTGAAAGAGGTACAAAACAAAGGTCTCATTGAGAGAAAAGAAAATGATAATCAAAGTCAAGATGCAGTTACAAATGGTGCAGCTGAAAACTCGAATGTTGTCAGAGAAATCTCCAGAATGCCATTTTTAATGCTCGGGCTTGATTTGCCGCCTCCACCTCTTTTCAAGGACGTGATGGAGAAAAATATTATCCCTCAGGTATGTTGGCTGCTCACGTGCTCTCAGTGTACATAGCTGATAGTTGCTGACATGGACTTCTTTCATTTTCAACTATAAGACGAATCTTTCCACTTTTAGACCTTTAACAGGACCTTAGTGGTTGGGGTTGCGGATAGAGGATAGAGCTCTTCTTAATATGCTCTGCAGTTGTAGATTTATAGTATTGGTGACAGCTTAACTAGCAAAGCCAAAGCTGTGCTGTACTCTGGTCAGGTCTCTATTTATTTGCTGTTCTCCTCCTTTTGCTTCACCTATTGAAGTCTATACTTCCTGCAAAAAATGGAGGGAAAGGGAGGGGAGGAGGAAAAGAAAGGAAGGTTTTCCCTCCAAATCTTTCCTTTGTTGGAGGGGAAATAATTTGAATTGGAGGAGGGAAAATGGTCTCCCCTCCAAATCCTTCCATCTCCATTTTGCTATCCAAACAAAGGAAATGGCCTCCCTTCAAATCCCTCCACTCCCTTTCCCTCCATATTCCCCTGTCCAAAGTCCAAACAATGGGTTAAGAATAAGTTGCAAGGATATTGATTTATTGGAAATAGGAATTGTGTCATCATTTCATTACCATTGATCAGAGAGAAGGATTTCAGGTGGAAGATGCTGCTGGTATTTTGTTGTGTTTTCTTGATAAGTCGAAACTTCTATTGTAAAACTTGCCAATTGGATTTTTTTGCTTGTACATGTGTGTCAGTGTGTTCGCTTTCTTTTACCCTGGTTGATGTGGATGACCCTCCTATATTTTTGTGTGTTTCTTGTTATGGCATTCTTCCTCTCATCTCTTTCCTGTGATTTTCTTATGAAATCATCTAATCTGGTGCCTGCTTCTCCCTCTCCCATTGCCCAATATAGGTACCACTTTTCAACATTCTGAAGAAATTTGATGGGGAGACTATAACAGAAGTTGTGCGTCCTCAATTAGCAAGGATGAGATATCGCGTCACCAGATTGCCTCCTTATCTTATTTTGCACATGCGACGCTTTACAAAGAACAATTTCTTTGTTGAAAAGAATCCCACCCTGGGTAAGTATTATCTCTGTGATCTTTGCTTGCATGATAGGAATTTGTTCTGTTAGAATGTGGCTGCTGCAAAATGTTGAGAGCAGTAAACTTAGAATCCCTGTCGTTAATTTTGGTTTAGCAGATGCTAACACTACTTTGATAGGCATGCTAATTGACTAACTAAATTATCGTTGTATGCTTTGTCAGCCACCAATACATAGTTTTCATTTATTTGACGGACATGAATGACCATATAAGTTTTGTAGTTTGTATGTTAATATAATTGATATCAGGGCCTGGTTGTCATTGATTTTTTTTCATCTTCCAAATGCTTTGTTGTAGTAAATTTTCCTGTGAAGAACCTTGAACTGAAGGACTACATTCCTCTGCCAACACCAAAAGAGGGCGAAAAATGGCGCTCAAAGTACGACTTGATTGCAAACATTGTTCATGAAGGCAAGCCTAGTGAAGGAACATACAGAGCGTTTGTCCAGAGGAAGTCAGAGGAGCTATGGTATGTCTCTTTCTTTTGTTCTTTGTTTTATTCAGGATTAGCCAATTAGTGTATAATCTTATGTAAGTAGCTGACACTGTTTTTATAGGTACGAGGTTCAGGATTTGCACGTCTCAGAGACACTCCCACAGATGGTCGCCCTTTCTGAGGCGTACATGCAGGTGTATGAGCTGCAGCAGCAACCGTGATCTTCTGGGTACGGCTAGCATTATTACAGGCCTGCACTAATTTAATCTCTCTATTCGATTTTGCATTAGTTGCCTGAGCCTTAGCTGTACACATTTTTGTTCAATATTCGAAGTTGGAACTTAGTGTGTGATTTTGACAGCTTATGTAAGACGGGAATATTTTAAATATATACGCATGGAGTTATGGACTAGCACCCCATATTTCTGAGGCTTTTGTTGGGGAATATTCCGTATGTTCTAATTTCAAGATATATCCTTCAATTAAATATTACTCCGTACTTGTTTTTCCATTGTTGATTTGTTTGAAATAAAAATTCACATATTTGTTGACATATCACATATGGCAGTAAACTCTTCATCAGCAAACATGGAAGGCAGTAACAAGATCCAATTTTTCCGTGTGTTCTTTTAATTCCTATTCTCTTACTTTATTTTTCCGTGTGTTTTATATTCCTGAAATTTTATGTCGAATTGGGTTGGACATTACAGAATTCACCTGAAATTCTGGATCAAACGAGATTTGTACAAGTTACCACATTGTTTAAACAAAAAACATTGAATCCACTTCAACTGAGTTGTACCGGTATTTTCAAATCTTATAACGAACTGGTGAAGAACATTAGGAACCCATTGAAGCAACGAAAAACGAACTACATTAGAGGACAATCGGAGCTCGTTTGCACTTTTTAACACAGTTCTTAAATTCAAAAGAAAAGCCTGATCAGCTATCAAAAAAGGTAGCAGTCTAGCAGACAAGGATTGGCGATGTACTTGGATTCCGTTAATTCATTATTCAATCCAGATTTGGACATCCGAACAACTAAAAAAGAATTATTCAGCTCGGACCAGTCACGCTTGCCATTGCTCTCCGTAGAGACTGACCAAGAGTACAGCACAGCTCATGTGGAACTGGGCCAAAAAGACGAGTCCCTTTTAGGTCCGTCGTTCTTGTCATTGAGAATCACAGCGGCATTGTCATGAAACCTGACTTGGCTCCCATCACAATTCACGACGGCCTCGTTGCATGGCTGTCCTTACAACAACGGCTCGCACGACTTTGCCTTTCTCGACCTTACCTCCAGGCCTGACTTCCTTTACTGAAGCTACTATAGTATCTCCTAGCCTGGCCCCTCTCTTGTCAGCCTTCAGAGCTTGAATGCATGTCCTCAGCTTAGCCCCGGAAGGCCGGAATTATCCACCACAGTCAGCTTTGTCCCAATCTGTTTGAATGTCCTTCGCTGCTGCATTCATTCCAAGACATCGCGACTCACAATAATTTTCTCTGAAATTAGAAAATGGAGGAAAGTGGTGGTGATGGTGGAAGGTGGAAACGAGGTAAAGCGTTATGGTAATAGCTCCTCCCTCACCTGGCACCTGACATCGCGACTCACAATAATTTAGACTTTCCCCTTATTTTGAAGTGTATTATTCTGTATCCCAAGCAGGCGGCTAGACATGAACATGACAGTATGATATACAAACAGAAACCAGTTTAACAATTGCAATACAACTTCACTCTCAAATCAATACAAAAGCATAACCCAAATGAAAGATGCAACTCCATTTGTTCTACTTCTAGGCTCTAGCCTGTTTCCCAACTCTTAATTCTGTTAGAAAGCTGAATCGTCGACTGTGATACTGAGCTCGGGATATTGCTCGAGTCGTGATTCCCTATATCGATAAAAGATGGCTATAACCACATAAACAATAAGATTAACTGCAGCTAAAACTGCTAAAACCCAGTAAAAGTTGTCTAAACGGCTCTGGTTCAATGTGCTCTGGAACCAACTAGTCCCGCTCGCCTTCTCGCTAATCAACCCGACAACCTGAACCAAAACCGGACTCAGCAGAAACCCAAGCCCAAAGAACCCAAATGTGAAATAGTTGAAGTACTTCATCATGGACATTGGACCCTGATCAAGTACAAAGCAACCAGCCACCACGTAGTAAATCCCATCAGAACCCGCTAATAAAATGAATTGGGGT
The DNA here is from genome assembly GCA_018983105.1 of Silene uniflora. Classification (NCBI taxonomy): domain Eukaryota; kingdom Viridiplantae; phylum Streptophyta; class Magnoliopsida; order Caryophyllales; family Caryophyllaceae; genus Silene; species Silene uniflora. Next base: position 6,650 of record JAGPOY010003616.1, on the reverse strand, counting down.
AAGATTGAGAATACGTTCATAGGCACTCTTTCGTCTGGCTTATCCATTAAGCCATGGCTCTTTACAATGTCCAGTCTTCTGGACTCGACACTGGCTGCCGTGATGCAACATAGAATAGAGAATAGCATGGCCAAAGCAATCCCGACTCTAGGAAGATGCCGGTTGCTGACTCCAAAGAACTGAGATAAGGAGAATATTCCAAGGAATATTATGTTGAAAACCCACCTAAATTGCGCATAGAGCCATAGAAAGAGCACCAGAGGGATTCTTCGTCGTCCCGACTTGTGGTTCATTGTGTTGGCTTGCTCAACAAAGTAGGTAGCACTTAAGGAAGATAATACACCACACATTATGAGGGTCATTAGTATTGGAATCGCGCGTATGAAGGTCTTGGTTTCTTCTACTTCTGTCACTCTACATAATCTCCATCTGTTTTCAATTTGTTGTGGTAGTGGGGGATTTTCAAGTACTATGGCAGCCTTGTCAAGGAACCTAGAACAAGTCAAGATAAAAAAAAAATCAAATCATCATAACAAACTCATTGACCTTATTCGAGTAAACCGTCTCAAATGACCTGTTTACCACATCAAAGTATAATTACCTAAGATCGTTTGTGTGAGGCAACAAGGCAGATGCAGCAAGACCCTGGTTCTCATGTAGCTCATCTGCATTTTCTGGCGTCTTAACGAAAATCTTGGAGGAAGCCGCAAAGAGAACACGAAATAGAGGAGTGAGACTGCTTCCTTGTGGTCCAACATAGTTGTACTGACAAACCCTGATTAGCAGAACAAGAAGTGAAATCACACCAAAAATGGCAGAAATTCCGAACAGCACATGCCATGGCTTAACAAATGATACTACGAGAAGAGCGACCACCCCAATCAAGTTAACGCGGCATTTGAAACAGCAGCAATGACAATGGATAATGTTGCAAGAACAGTCGCCTCCATTGTTGGCTTGCTGAGCTGCAAATGGTGCGTGTGAGACCGACTGACCAGCCATCCCTACTGCTGTAAAAGCTAACCCTACGTATACAAGTTGTTTTTGTAGATTGCCTATACATTCAGCCTTGTATTCTGAGCAGTTCCCGTATGATTTGGCCAATATTGGTGGGGTTGACATCCATATTAACCCAAGTCCCTATACATTAGAAACAATAGACAATGCTATAATTATGAAACTTTTGAATTAATTTGATGAATCATATACAAAAGGTAAACTTACAGTCGTGTAGGAGACGCTACTGAGGAGGAGAAGGCGAAAGTTGCCAAGAAAAGCATCTGCAAGATGAACAAAGGCAATAGGCAGCACTTTTACTAACCCCATCCATACATTAACTATAGCTGCCGCATCACTTAATTTCATCTTCCATACATCCGTCAGATAAACCATCATCATCCACAATATATAGTAGTTAAACACATCAGCCCATGTCATTAAATCTGCACCGGATGTCCCAATATAAAGTAAATATACGAGTTAGCAATTAGCAGCATTACCTGTTTAAAATGATCATTCCATCAGATAATTAATGGTCTCTCTATTTTACAAACACCAATACAACGTTGAAATACTAAGAGACAACTTCCTAAAGACCCATAAAAGTATATGGAGCAAAGCAGATTACCCAACAGCATCTTGAAATGTCAGCGCGCTCTCAGCGGTCTGATAGTGAACAATGAAAATGGATTCAACTCGTTTTTCTAGCTGTATATCTGAACATAAAGATGAAAGTCATAAACATATACAGTTTCAAAAATGACTATAGGACTGAAATTGAGTAGCATTGCTCTTAAGGAACAAGATAAAATGAGATAATATCAGCAAAGTCCAAAAGAGATAATATTACCTATGGTCCTATGGATCAAGGACACTGCAGATGAATATTCTGAAATTTGCAGCTGAACAAAAAAACTTATGAATAAAGGAGCTTATGGTATGTTCCACTATTTATATAAATCTTCCACTTTTGACAGTTTCAGCGCGAAATAGTTAAAAATTCATCGATATTTTAATAAGGAAAATCAATGTAAATTTTGGCTATATCTGAGTTGACTTGAGAAACTCAAAGCCATGTTCCATGTGCAACAACCCAAATTTGTGTTTGACAAAGTTTAAGAATTGCAATACCAATATACAAATATTGACGACATTGTGAACATATACTTTCTTACAATGAATTGACTAATTAAGAGGAAGGCCATTGGTACTCTTCTTGAGTCTTACAATGATGGCAGCATCATTGGCAATGTTCAGTATCTATAAACAGAATTTCAGAAAAAAAATTGATAGCCTTTGGCATTTGGCATGGAACAATGTACATGTTCTCGCGAAAAATACTATTGCAGACATGTGTACGTATTATTTACAGTTGCTCCTGTACAAATCCAACATTAATGAAAGAATAGACAAGCACATGCCCCTTAAACACGATGACGGGCGAAATTTCATTCTTTCTTTGGTCGTTTCTGCGATAATTGTGCCCGTCTGAAAAGTAGCAACTAGTAGCTCCACAAAATTCAATCTCTTCAACTAAGGCACAAGACCGTAACAAGGATCATTTCTCTCAAGATCTTTGCTTTTCAAAAAAATACTTTGTAATCTACAAGACTGCTTTAGAATCAGTTGGCTAGTAGTAGGCTCGTTCCATGCTACAAGAGAAAATGGGTCTCCATATTCATTCATGTTTTCAACCAGCAATTGCCATATCATGGCCCCTCCACCAGCTTGCCCTTTTCTCGCTGACTCGAATATTTTGTCATATACAGTTGTGAACATAGCTTTCCGATTATAAACTCCTTGACCTTTGACATCCGCTCGACAGCCAACTTCGGTAAACACAACCGGTTTCTTTAGTATGTTCTCTGCGTCACTGATATGAGAATCCATCCATTTTGATACGAAGTTCATCTTTTCAGTGTCGTTTGAAAGCGGCATCCTACAAGTTGCAGAAAAACAAGGTCACATAACAACAGAAACATTACAATTACCTAGCTGCTCAAAGGCTCTCCTCAGTCCTCTGCCGAATTGAAGAGTAAAATCTTGACAAAAAATAGGCGGACCAAGTCTTGAATCCTTGACAAGAAAAATTATTGAAGGTCCGGTCTTAATCTTAGTATAATATCTACAAAACTTAAACTTTAGGGGTGGTCTGGGTGTCCGGCCCTGCTCGCCCTTCTAACTGTTCTAACTTCTAAGGTCCTCACTAGACGGGTCCTAAACCTGTGTCAACAACATAGATAGGTTGTTCTGGATCACCCATAATGAAAATTGAAGCCGATATCACATTGAATGGCCATAATTTCTCAATGAATGAAGAGGGGACAATTTTATAGTCATTTTGCTATATTCCATCATAGTCTAGAACCAGAGAAGATTAAGTCTTTGATTTCACCGGTTATGGAAAATAAACCAAATTACATAAATTCCTGAAAATTTTCAAGAAAGGACTAATCATTGTCCATTGACATACTCAAAATCTTCATATGGATCACACGGTCAAAAGACCCAAACTGTTTTTGGATATGTAAGAACAAGGCTGATGTCCAAGATTGTGCAAAACCAGGGATCAGAGACACCAAACTAATAACTCATGCTACTAAGAGAATATAAAAAAAAAAAAACGGAGTACAATGTAACAATTCACAAACTATGAATTTGGTAAGCACTGGGAAGGGGAGAGGGGTTAAGAATCAGATAACACAATTTAACTTATGGAGAGCAACTGTTGGTATATGGCAATGACAAATTTCAGACTGCGTATGCAGTATGCACTCAAGCACTGAATAACACACTACAAGTCTCATAATGAATAATAGACTAACCAGCTGTCTGGATATAAATGAACTGAAGCAAAGTCAATGCCGTCAATAGCTGAATTCTGTATGAAGTCAGTACCAAGTAAACTAGCCCATTCTCCAGGATTTACTTCCGATTTTTCCGCTACTGTGGGGCCATAGAACCCTTCAAGGCCAACTGTCACCAGATGATTTTGGTCCAAACTCTTGATATATGCAGCCATTTCAGTAATCCAAGCCTATCCTCAAACGAGCAGGCACACGAGAAAAATCAGTGAAAGACAAGGTACGCATACAGAAACAATGGATTCATAAGACAAAGCTTAAACAGGTACAATCATTAACATACTTGCTTAGAGATTTATGTAAAACTATATCAAATAAATAAATAGTATGTGATGGTGAAACAGTGGTTTCAAGAGGCCTCAAGCTATTTATAGTTCCCATGAAAAACCACCAGGCTACCCAGTGACGCAAAACTCAACAAGGGCATTGCATTTGCCTTAGCCCATCCTAGTAAGCTAAGTACTCGACCAGGCGACCAGGCACCAGGTACTCTACAATATAAACCTTTTGATATAGTTAAGGGACAATTTCAGGCAGCCACCGAGTTAGGTAGCTTGTGAACAGTGAACCAACTAGCCAACAGAGTAAAACCAGTGTTTCTAATTGCTCTTATGGTGATCTGATCATACATAGTGCCAGCAACACCAAAAATTCCTACTCTAGAAAAGAAATACTCCCTCCTACCCATAACTAATGTCCCATTTGGGTAGGGGTACGGGGATTAAGGAATAGAGTTAAATAATGAAAAGTATTGTTTGAGGGTAAGAAAAAGGTGAGTTAAATAATGATAAGTAATGGGTAAGAGTGGGTTGGGTTGTTAATAATGAAAAGAGCAAAGGGTAGAAGAGTCATAAATATGTCAAATGGGACATTTGTGTGGGTAAACAAAATTGGCAAATGGGACATTAGTTATGGGTAGGAGGGAGTAAGTAGATAAGCCCTCGTCAATTGAAAAAGAGTGATGGAGGGTATTATACAAATTGAACCAACACAGCTGAGACACAGAGGGTTCAAAGGTACAAAAATAATTACAAATTTACAAGAAAAGCGCATAGAAACGCAAGCATATGCTCACCTGAAGAACAGAAGAGGAAGAAATAGAATCACATCGTGGTTCATTTATAAGTTCCCATGCAAATATAGCAGGTTCTTCAGAATATCTAACTCCACTCAAGGAGTTTTTTCTCGTTATAATAGCCTAAGACATGCAGAAATGAAGCAAGAGGTAAACATATAGTACAATAGTGACTTAGAAAATCAATATTATCCTTAGAAACCTAAGAGAATAACATTGAATTAGCAAGCATTCATATCCTGACTAAAAAAAAACATCTCTTACAACTTAGTATGGAGATTCATATTCTCAAAATCTCAAGTACCTTGACGTAGGCTTTATAATAACCCTTAATTGTTGAATCTGAAAAGAACGGGTCAGCTGAGGATGAGATGTTGACTCCAGCTTCCTGTGCCCACTTCACGTACTGTTCTTTTCCACCAAATACACTCAAATTGTTCACTAAACTGAGTATTAATCTTATGCCATTCTTCCTCGCTTCAACTATCTCATAATCTAATTCCTGTGGAAGTGACATGTAACAACGCATATTGATCAGAAAAATAAAATATGATCCGTATACATTCAATGCAAACTTCCTTTTTCAAAATTTGTTAGAAAGACACGACTATGTTACATTCCCAACTATCAATATAGTAATGTAAGCAGCATGTGCAAAGCCCTCACTCTGTCTACCATCAATGCATCACAGTGTTGTGGTTTGACTGTTAGAGCTAAATACATGTTTCAAGTTCATGTCTATATAATAGTGTCATGTCCTCGTGCAACAGAAGTGTGAACCACAGGATGATCAAGCCCTTTCACCAAATACAGGCATGACCTGTCCTTCTTCCCCCTTAAACCAAAGCAAACATCTTTTCGTATTCGCAACATTCTCAGTTGCAAATTCATATTACGTCTCAAGGCTATCTGCATCTTCACCAGCCCGAGTGCAGGCAGTGGCAAATTCATAGAGCAAAGTTATTGTGGGATAAGCGAGATTGGTCAAGTCGAGTCTGCGATGAGCTAGCAACCAGTGGAATAATACAGAAGGATCTAAAGAGGGAATCACTGATCTTCATGGATGAAACCAAGTGATGGACACAAAGCAGTGATAAAGCAGAAACAGTCGACACCAAATCAAACAATCAAATTCCTCAATTTCTGAATCAGATCTCAAACCAGATCAACACAAATAAGCAACTGAATCATACATTATTATTAATAAATTCAATACCAAAAAAACAAGAATAAAACATAAAGAAAACAAAAAAGAGGGGTGAACCTTGAGAGCTCTTTGGTTGAAGATCCCAGGAGAAATCTGCAAGGAGTTAGGACCAGGGCCATCACTGAAAGCCCAAGTCCTGCAAACATTCAAACCCAATTGAGAAGCTTTCTTGAACAACCTGGAGACAGTATCTCGAGATGGAGCCTCGAACAACCAGTACGAGTTCCAACCATTAACGTACAAGCTTGATTTACTAGTCTGAAGATCACCCATCTTCCTCGCATCATGACCATCTGTAACGGTAAAGTGGGTAGATTCAACAGAAACAAAACCCATGTTTTTCTGCCATAAAACTAAGGTGAAATCAAAATGTTGATCAAAGCTAAAGTAAAGGATGGTGGCTGTAACAGTGATTCCAATAAATGGGTACAAATATTTCTCTCTGTATCCTGAGTTCATCGTACAACTTCTTCTTTCTTCAATTAAGAAAAGTATGCATTTTTAT
>JAGPOY010003615.1:0-12930 GCA_018983105.1 Silene uniflora | reverse complement strand
AGATAGCTTATCAAATTGGGCTTTTCTTTTCTTTTCCCCTGCTTGTATGCTACTTTGATTAGCAAACTGACTGATATTTATCTCCTCAACTCAGGTCAAACCAGTCAGAGACACAGTAACACAAGCCCTTCGCCAGTGGAGAAATATTGAAGGGCAGGATATGCCTGATCTTTCTTATACAGTGTCCTCAGTAAAAGGTTCGACTTTATGACCTATTCTATGTTTCTCTAATACTTGAATTTTAGATTTAACCCCACCAAGGAACTGTTTTTCGGCTCGTAGCCAACTTGAAACCTTCTTGTATTCTTGTAATCTTGTGCAGTCTGTGTCTTCAGATTCTCTAAAATTGTTCTCTGTATCAGTTAAAGACTTAAGGAAACACAATTCTTAAATCTTTGTAGTCGGTATCATGACAGCGTGATTAGCCTTTTGCCATGTACGAGTAACTTTAGCAAGTAAGTGAAATTAACACAGCCTGTTGGTAAGCGTCAGGTACAGATACTTGTCTCCCCAAAGTGCAGAGTCGAATTCACATAGCTTCTCAGTTTTCAGAACTCTCTCTCAAAATACTTCTGGCTATTATAGTGGCTTATAATGAGTTTAATAACATCTGAAGTTTTGAACTATTACAGCCAGTTTTATCTTCTTGGCCTTTTGTTTGCTATGGTCCTAGTTTCACAGAATCTAACGAGGATTGTACATGCTGCAGATAATTTATGTGAAGATGACTGCAGTGACCTTGTTAGTGGTAGTAGTTCTATCTGGAAAGACGTTGGTACTAGAGAATCCAAAACCAACATGGTCAAGAAAAGCGCACCTTTCTCAAGCAGACTAGGAAGCCCAAGTTTTGCAGACACATGTAACAGATCCAACAACAGTGAATGGCGCATAGATTTTGCAGTTTCTAAGATGCACACCAGTATTCCACATCTTCAGCATGAAGGATCTGAGAGTAGCTCTGGCACTAAGACACAAGAAACAGTGACGATGGATGCCATGAGCATGCAAGACACTGGAAACGAATATGATGTTATTGATGACAAGCAAGAACTATCATCTTCATCTAATCACGTGTCTGATAACTTTACTAACAAATTTATGGCAGCTGTTCATCGTCACTCTTATGGGGATGATCTCGTGAAGTCGATTGGGGAAGATCAATTATTAGAAGGTGAACCAAAAGCTGTTAGAATACAATCCTATATGCCCAAGAATAGAAACCGCACTAGTCTTGATTCTACAATAACAGAAGCTGAAGAGAGCCATCCTGCTCGTCTTTCTTGTTCACAGAAAGAAAATGAGATGGGTTCTATTCGGAAACAACTTTTGGAAATAGAAAAGAAGCAGTCCAGCTTGATGGATCTGTTACAGGTATCTGTATTAGATTTCTATTCGTCTTGCTCAAACTCTATTCTTTTGTTCTCTTCCTTTTCTTTTTGCTTCCAGTAGGATTTTATTTTTATAACTAAATTGGCTACGCTACTTTTGATTGTGAAGTTCTTGTCAGCAATTCTAGACACACTTATCGTTATGTCATTTGGGAACTTTTATGATAGCTAACACAAGGGTAGTGTCCTAGCATGTATCTAAACCGCCTCTTACCTGGTCATTTTGTGGGATTTCTTGAGACATTGGGGCAATGCTAATGTTGTAAGGATTCTAAACTACGTTTCTTAAGATCTTCTTCGATAAAATAAATGAATTTTTCTTAGGAACATGCCTTGAAGCTATTCATGAAATGCCTTTACCAACTATATTAAGCCTTCTATGAAGAGGTTTGCCCTTACAAACACAGGAGCAAGACTACTTACACCCGAACCCTTACCTTGCCATAAGGGGGAGGATTTGAGGTACTGGGGTAGTGCTATAGGAAAATACTTAGATGCCGATTGACCTGGTGAATATTCAGTGTAGGTAAAGATGAAAAAAAAAATCCCATGCGTTTGTTGTGACTTATGCGAAGTTGCTTACACTTTTATGATTATTAGGGATTCACCACCACTACCATGGAAAGCCTGTCCGTTATACAGTTGAAGGTTTCAAGTTTGGAACAAGCTGTTGATAGAATATCACATGATCTTGCTCATGGACCGAGATGTATGGATCCTGCAGATTCTAGATATATTGGTAAAAGCCAAAGAATTCCTTCTCCTGCAATTTCTATGAATTCTACTCCTAGGCCATCTGTAGATATACAGGAGAAAAGACCATCTGTAAAAGCTTTAAGTAGTATAGGGATTTGTGACGACAAAACTGTGGTAAGAAGTAGAATCAGCTCTGCCAACGCAAGCGTGGATTCTCAGAGACGGCCATTGTCAATGGTGAACAGAAATTCAATTGGAAAAGTACTTCATGAAAGGCCAAGGCGAGATCAACACGACATGAGACACCAACAAAGTAGAAATTCTGACAGCGTCTTTACCACGGTTTCACGAGGCAGTGCCAGGGAAAACATAAAGATGAATGAAAAGGACATATGGAAATGTGTGAAGGGATTTGTATGTGAAGGAGACCTTGAATCGGCCTACCAAGAAGCTCTCTGTTCAGGCAATCAATTACTTCTGATTGAGCTCATTGAGGGAACTGGTCCTGTTCTGGATAGTTTATCTAACAGAACAATCAGTGGTCTTTTAACTGCTATATCATCATGTTTATTGGAGCATAGAGTTCTTGAATCAGTAATTCCTTGGTTGCAGCAGGTAACCGAACCACTTCTTTGCTAGTCCATTCATTTGGATTACTAATTTTCCTATCTGGGCTGTTTAAATCAGTTCGCCACTTTTTCTATCTGAATGAGGATTAACCCAAAATAACACTACATGTAGGTCTCTTGCATATTTCTCATCTATAAACAATTGGTCGAAAAGCAACTATTGTGAATCCATGGGAATTGAAGGAATACAATTTTGTTTGTTAATCTTTGATCACCAGTAGTACTCGGCTACTTGTGCATCCTTGAGTTTTTACTTTCATAAACTGACCTTTATACAAGTCAACTCAATGTTCAAATTTTTCCCTCCAAAGTAAACTACGTCAATCTTTTTCGTTGGAGTTTAATTTAAATGCAGGCAGGTGCAATCAAGAACCTTTGTGGTTACCATGGTCCATGTAAACTATTCTCATGCTTAGACTGCTTCTTAGTTCTTGTTCAATATGATTGCGGTGCTACTAGTATCCGAGAAATTCCATTACAGGAATTTATGTGACGGCAGAAGAATGACCTTTATTTGCAATTTGCTTGCTAATGTGCAATTAAAGAAAACAGTTTGCCACAACCTTTCAAAGTTTTCTGCTTTTCTAATAATAGCACTGGATTACTAACTTTCCCTTCTCACTATCTCAGATTGTAGAATTAAGTGCTATTCACGGACCAAACTGCATTCCTCTTCCTCTGAAAGTGAGAAGAGAAGTTCTATCAGCAGTTCAGGATGCATTGGACGCAGAAGTTGCGCATCCTGCAAAGAGAAGATTGGTAGCACAACTGGCTATGAAATTGCAACAAACCTGGGGTAAGCCCTTTTCTTTGTAAATTTACTGCCGTAAGTCCTTAACCACCTTCCAATTTTAGGTTGAGTTATTATTAGTTCTCCATAAGAGTTGAATAATGTTCCTTAAGAATATCAAGAGTATTGTCTAATGTTCCAATTATATTGCAACAAATTTTATGAACTGCTTGTATGCTAGGGAGTTCTTATTTTTCAACATGATCAAACACTACATGATCCTGTAAGCATCTGAATTTGAAACAAATTAGTACTATAAATACTACTCTGGTGATAGTCTAGAAGTACTTTGCCACAAAACTTCATGTTCATTTACTGTCTTTAGTCCTATTGTCTGAAATGAAAACGCTGCAAATATAACTTAATAATACATGACAAATAAAAAGGATTCCGTCCTTGAAATCCCTGAGAATGTTCATGTTAGCTGTTCTTATATTATTTTGAGAAATAGGGCTTGGTTGCTCTACTTGACCAAAAAAGGTCCTTCAGAAATAACCAGGGAGTAAACAGGCTGCTCAATCTTCAGCATGTCTACTTTGTAGTATAAACTACGAAGCAACACTCCGTCAATACAGTTTGTAAATTAAGTCATTCAGAATGATCATCTGGCTCTCTTACCCCTACATTGCTGTCGTTGCAGGGAAAATGTCCTTGAATGTCAGCTAAGTGATGGTGTACTCCAGATTTGCAGACTTACTGTACGAAGCTGGTTAGAGTCCTTTTATCTTGTGTTCAACTGTTCTTTACCACGGCTTAGATGATTGCGCGTTGTAGAACTGCTTGTAAATTCCACATAAATCTTTTCTATCAAAATCCTTTTGTTGGATGGATCTTTGTTTAAGCATTATATTATGGATGATTTGCTTCAGATTCTTTATAACCACTTGACAACACAAGGAGGTTCCATCCTAAAACCAATTGGCAATAGGAGGAGTAATCCCCTTGGTTATAAAGTGACGCAATCTCACTTTCTCCAACAATGTGGGACAGTCACATGTGGGTTTATATTCCAATTTCTTTTGAGAAATGTCGACATTCGTGAGAATTTTGCTCCGACTCGACATATTGCAAAGCTAATAGATGGCAAATCTTGTCTCCTAATTTGCAAGTATGTCCTTCGATTTACCATTGGAACTCGATCATAAACATGTAAGATCCTCGGGGAGTTCAATGCGTAAAGGAGAGTTACAAGAGGGAATTTATCACAGAAGAATTTGGGAACAGACGAACAGTTATTACGGAAATGTACGTATAGTTCCTTGTGGCTTTACAAACACTTCTGAGCTGCCTTTAGCTCCCATGGCAGGTTCTTTGCGAACTATTTGCTTGAAAAATCTATGTAACATGAACTATTTGCTTGAAAAATCTATGTAACATGATTTAAATGCAAGTAGAGCTGGCAATCGCGATGAACTATACGCTTCAAACAATGATTATCACGACATAAGTCACAAAAGGCAGAAATCTGCTACACTAGAATGAATCAAAATGTTACAACAGTTATCAGTGTCTTATCTATACATTTAGATTGTAGACTCTTTACAAATTTATAGCACCATTTATCTCTAATACGACATTTTTAACTTCTGCGGTGTTTCACTGAAAAAGGTTTATAAAATTACCTCAAAAACCACTGTCGTCTCTGCAAGATCATTAATCTGGAGAAGAGCTGAAAAAACCACCATCACTTCGAGGCTCACTTCTGCTTCTCACTTGCTCTCTTCTTCGGCGTACTGTGGTGACGGTTTCCCTCTCACCTAAGGTTGGAGCATCATCATGAAGGGTCACTCCTCGGCCATTTTGGGCTAATATACCCATTTCGCGGGTTCCTTCCTGCTCGTAAACAGCTTGAAGAATCTCAACGACCTGACTCATTAAGGGACGTCCTTTAGGGTTTTGGCTTAGGCATTGGTAGCCCAGATTGGCCATTCTCGTCATCGCCTTTGTTGAATACTGACCTTCAATTCGAGAGTCTAAAATTCTTGTTAGTTTCTTGTTATTGTTCAACAGTGGGCGGCACCATTCAACTAGGTTGTGTTGTCGGGTGGGTCTACCCTGGTCTAATGCTCTTCTTCCTATAAGCATCTCGAGCAGCACCACTCCGAATCCATATACATCACTTCTGGCAGTTAAATGCCCTGATAAGAAAATAATGGTCAAAGTAAATGAGTACCGATCCAAATTGCAAATGAAACAGCTTGGCTGTCCATTCTAACTAACTTTCATCCTGGTCAGATCAAAATACAGTCATTGCAGGAAGCTTAAAGGTATGTTCCGCCTAATCTCTATCCAGCGCGGTTAACAAGTATTCGTAAAAGTTGAAGGCATGTCTCGATGGGCCTTAGAAGGTTAAAGATAGGTTCTGCTTAATCTCTGTCAGGTGCGTCGCATAGTTATCTTCAAGACTATTATGAGACTGTCATATAAACGTGTTTATTGAAGTCTTACCAGTCATTACATATTCGGGAGCTGCATACCCATATGTGCCCATAACACGGGTAGACACATGGGTTTGATCCCCCATAGGCCCTTCCTTTGCAAGTCCAAAGTCGGAAAGTTTTGCATTGAAATTCTGCACAATGTAAAAGGTTCTACATAAAAGTCAGGACTTATCAGGGAATGCATACTAGTAACATCCTACTTCACCTGAAGATAGGCACTGCATAATGGAGAAAAAGGGTCATGACATAATACAAGAACTATAATACTCCCCTTCCACCATCAACTTGTCGCGTTTGCTTTCAGAACGGTGTTTTGTTCAAGCACATTCAAGTGGAAAAGGGACAGTTACAATTGGTAGGTTAGAGTGTAACATTAGTACGGACCACAAGTCGCATAGGTACAAGCATACAGCTTGTAAGAAATAATGAGGGGGAAACCATCTTTGTACGACAAAAGAACATTCATAAATAGGAAACTCGAAAAAAATGGTTGTGTCGGACCAAAAAGGAATTCATAAACAAATGCGCAAAGACAGAACTAGGATCATACCGTTAAAAACCAATTAAACTAAAAAGTGGATATAACTATGATGGTATGATCATAACAAACTTGTATGAAAATTTTGGGACCTATGTTTATCTAGGGGATCGACAGAGTAAGGTTCAGAAATAAACTAACCGAATCAAGCAAGATGTTTGACGTCTTAAAGTCACGATATATGACTTGCCGCTCCAGACCATGAAGAAAAGCAAGTCCCTTTGCAGCATCAAGGGAAATCTTTATTCTCCTCAACCAAGTGAGAGTACACGAAATTCCTGGTGGTGATAACATTATTTCAGGAGAAAAAAATCACATTTTGAGGCAATATTTGCAGTTTTTACTCGTTTAGCGAGATTAAACTGTGAACATGACGACGGTAACCTAGATCTAATACTACAGTTGGCAAATGATTACTTACTGCGGAAAAGATGTTTTTCAAGGCAGCCAGATGACATATATTCATAAACTAACAGCCGGTGTTCATCTTCGCAGCAGTATCCAACCAGCCTTACAAGGTTGGGATGGCTAAGTTGCCCCAAGTACATAACTTCTGCCTGCAACAATGCACCTATTATATGACACTTTATGAAGTATATCAAGATAAATACAGCAGAAAGACGATACTCCGTATGTATGAAAAATTACCAGCCATTCCCTGTCCCCTTGGAAACCATTGGGGTTAAGCTGCTTAATAGCTACTTCTACAAATTTGTATCCTGGCCTCACTGAATCGTCTATTATTCCTCTATAAACAACCCCAAAGCCACCTTCCCCAAGAATAAGATCTGGACGAAAGTGCTTCGTTGCTAATTTCAATTCCTCAAAACTGAAAATGTCAACATTACTATATCCAGGATTTTGGCGCAGTTCTGTCACATTTTTTGGAGTATACAAAACACTTGGGCTCCTATTACCCTGTGTCTCCGGTTTACTTGTTGATGTGGTCCTCGATGAATTTGACGCATGAGGCGTTCGACCACCTCCACCTGTTTAACCAACACCAAAAACCGAGGTTATTACAAAACTTACCTAGTAACCTACTAAACTACTGATAACCCTCAATTTGGACTAGTCTAGCACAATTCCACAAATCATATGAACTGTAAATGAACTCAAATGCATCCATTGCAGTCGGGAAACAAAGCAAAATTGTAGGCAGCATTCCGCTTACAACAATGATATGGCTTCCAATTGACCCTTAACCGAAAAAATGGACAGCCGTCTACTACATCAAAACAAGAGCAAGAGAGTTTGATTTGTTCCATAGTATCCTTAAGCGAAAAAAACAAATATTCTTGGAACAAGTTTCTTCGAGTAAGAAGTTGATCGAATCCACCACCCTCAAAAACAAACAGTTCATACCCTGACCAGGCTATATAAGTTACGCCGCCCACTAAAACCTTGTTGATACATCACTTACATCAACAAAACAATCCAATTTCTCAACTTCCACAACAAAATACCCTTAATAGTATTTCGTACCAAAAAAAATGGAGGGCTATGTCATAGCACAAAGACATTTACTCCCTCTTTCCCAATTAATAGTTTATATTTGCTTTATTTTGTGAGAGAAAATAAAGCAAATGTAAACTATTGACTGAGACGGAGGGAGTATATTCTAATCATCATATTTGTATCCTACTAAAGAAGCATCACATCAAACAAACTACCCATTCCTCTATCAATAATCATACTTGCATTTCAACACAGACTACCCATTCCTCTATCAATAATATTGAGCCAAATTTGCCACCAAATAAACAAAAATCCGACACAAAAGTCGAGTCCTTTCCCACAATAACGCAAAGATGATTACAATATCAGTATCATACCATTACATAGAGAAAGCACTGCATACATTCCACAATTGCAAAACCAAATGATTATCATATGAATGATTGAATGCAAAACATGAAAACCCATAAATGATAAATGATCAATCTAAAAGTAAAGAGAAAAGGAGCAACCTTTGGCATAATGTTGTTGAGGCGGGCGTCGAAAATGAGAATTATGAGGAAATTGACGATCAAATTGATTTTGAAATTGGTTATTAAAGCGTTGGTAATGCAATTGAGATTGTTTATCTTCTTTTTGAGGTTCATTTGGAGAACTACAACACATCCCCATTAATTTCAATCCGACATTACTCTTTTTCTTTTGTTCTTCTACTTCTTCTTTCATTTTCCCATCAAAACCAGACATCTATACAAACAAAGCCTATCTAGAGCATCCGCGGTAAGGGGATTATTCACTGTCGCTGATAATGAACACGCTTATTTACGACAATAACATATTTACATAGAAAATGTGATGAAACTATATGATTCAAGAAAATCAAACCTAAAGATTCAAACTTTATTCACCCAATACAGTGGATAGGCAATAGATATTAACAATGTACATTTACGGTTCCGATAAGTGGCCGGTGAGGTGACATAACTCATATTTTTATGGTGGATTTTGATTATTATTTTTCAACAACCCAGAAAAACAAAAAGAAAAATAGAAAAAATTAAAAGAGAAGAAAAAAAAAGGCAGTAAATTTTAGCAAATAGAGGAAGAAGGAAAAGGGTATGTTAGTTAACGGTGGAAAAGCCGTTGAAAACGGGATACCATGAGAGAAGACTTTAAACTTCTTTTCCCTCCCTTTTTGGCTTATCAATCTTGGTTGCCCAACAATTGTATTTTCTCAAATTCTTGTTTCACACCGACACAAACAATTGTATTTTCTCAAATTCTTGTTTCACACCGATAATTTGCATCTTATTTTTCAAAGGAAAATAAGTAAGCGTTATATGTAACCATTTTATAGTTAAATGTAACGACAATGGTATAGGCAGTGTTACGGCTTATGATAACTTGTTTTTCAATATTAATCACATTTAACCTGTAAAATGGTGTATAAAATTCCGTCTTATTATTTCAGACCAAAAAGACTCGTCTGAAGCAAGACTAATTAGTTTGTATTTGTCTGTCTGCCTCCAAATCTAAATTTTGCGATAAAGTGGCCCACGTTTATAATCCTTTATATACCCAAAATAGTTGAGCTTGACCCAAAAACCGAACTGACCGGAATGTTTATTGTTACACACTACGAGTAATTATTATCTATGAAAATTTTTGATAATAGTTGACCTGAAAATAACCAGAACCCGAAATAACCCAATGTAATACCCGGTATTTCTAAGACCCTTGACCGACCATTGACTTCTGGGAACCCTAGTAAAAGATGGAATAGAGACATAGATACCTAACGTATGAATGACACGAATGGACGTAGGGACTCGGCCGAGTAGGTCACTACTCGACCGAGCTAGCTCAGCTCGGTCGAGCTGCTCCTAGCTCGACCGAGCTACGTCGAGCAGACCGGTAGATTTAGATTTTAAGAAGAAACAATGAATCATAATTTCACCTACTCCTCCCTCACATCTAAACCTAATATTCTCTCTTCCTATACTCCATCTCTACTACCCATCAAACTTCCTCTCCTTGGCGACCTTGACTCAAGAACATCGACGCCAACGGCGTCGGGGCGGCGGGATGAACTATAGCGAACACGGTACCGGTAGCTTTTGAGGTAAGCATCCTAATAGTAATTTCATAGGTAGTATGACTGCAGTTATGGGGTAATTGATATAGGGTTACGTTGTGGGATGTTATAGGATTACCGTGATGACGATGTGATGATTGGTTTAGCAGCGGCGGAAAAAGGTAGGTTATCCTACTCAGTTGATTGTTGTAGCTGTAAGATATGTGATTATATGGTTGATTGCATTGTGATTGACTGCTTATTGTATGACTACGGAGTTTGGGGAAATAGTGATTATGATATGGTTCCGGCTGAGTGGTCACTGTGAGAGGTGATCACGCCCCATTGTCGCCTCGCTGGGATTCTCAACCAGGAGGGATATGCACATTAATGGCTTGGGTTCGCTCATTGAGCGGGGATTTGGTGGGCAAGGCTGCGGTCCCCCACTGGCGGTGTGGATTATCGTTGCGGCAGTAATCTGGCAGGGCTACACACCTTGTTGTGTAATCGGTTACTTTATATAGATTTGGTTATGCTTGGCTATGAATTACTGTTGCTTCTGCTTGTGATTATTTATCTTTACTGTTGTATTCAATTTACTGACCCCGGTTGTTTTGTCTTCGACCTGCTGTGATCCATTCGAGGATGGTGAGCAGTTCTGTGAACAGGTTTAGTTGATGGATGTTGCTTTGCTTGCTATGTGCTGGGAGCGGATGACATGTTAAGAGTCACTAGTTGGAGTCTCACTGTAGCTGTTTGTATAGTTCTTTTCTTTGGTTGTAATCACTGTAAAGTTATATCATATAAAGTGTTTCATGTATTTGTCAATTTGATCCACTATATCTCGGGTAACCGAGACAGTAGCACCCTGTTATGCTAGAGTAGCCCTTGGTAGTGTATTTTGGCATGTCGGGGTGTTACAAAGTGGTATCAGAGCGACCGATTTTGGAACCTGTAACCAATGAACGTAATAAACATAGAGAATCAATTAAAATGAACCTGGTGTATGTATATTGGGAGCCCACTTAACTGACTTTGGATGGGTAGGCGCCCTCATCTCAAGGTAGGGGTATAGGGTGTATGCGTGCATGTGTGTTTATGTGTTTATGCTGTGTTCCACATAACCTTCATGTGGTAAGTAATGTTGATATGAGCTGTGACATTGAGTTTTCAGCATGCCTGCTGAAGGGTAGCATTATATTTGCATCTATGTAGTATCGTTGTATGTTCAGTTAATTGGTGTGAGAGCTTATTAGCATGTGTGAAGGTATATTGAAAGCGCAGTTTCGGGTTGCAATATTGTGATAGAATGTGATCGCGACTATGGAACTCTTCGCTTAACAATAGTAATAGCGTGCATGTCTACTTGAATTATTGGAAGTGTTACTAATATACAAGAGCGTGTGTATAATGTTGAAGTAATGCATTAGTACGGTACCTAGGACTAATCTGGGACGAGCTCTGATAGCATCTCAGGCTCCGAAAAATATCCTTTGCCTTGCGGGAATAACGAACCGATGATATATCAAGAAATGCTACTGCAGTGATGAGCTCGACCGAGCTGGGAGGAGCTCGGCCGAGCCAAGGGTAGCTCGATCGAGCTCTAAGTGCCTCGACCGAGCTGGTGAGTTACAGAGTACCCCAAAATTCTGCTTAAACACCCGACTCGATCGAGCCAAGGATGCCTCGACCGAGCTACAGGCAGCTCGACTGAGCCAATTGTAGCTCGACCGAGCCGATACTGCTACAACAATTCCGCGGGTTTCTTAAAACAAAACCTTTTCCTATTTCTTCATAATTTCAATCCTTATAAAACATCAAAACTCTTTCTAAAACTCTAATACCTCAAAATCTAAAGGATTCCAAAGCTCTAACCCATCCTAATCCATTCTCTTGTGTAATTTTCGACTTGATTCAAGGTAAGGACCCAATCTTCATCTTCTTTATTTCAATTTAATTCCAGGTTTTGCCCCAAATTCGAAATTAGGGTTCTATAGCAATTAGGTTGCTAGAATTGATGCTAAAACTTATAGTTGCCTTAGATTCTTGCTATTAGTTGTTGTTGTTGTTAGAATAGCTCTTTTTTCCATCATAATTCTTCCATAGTGGTGAAATTTTCTAGGGTTCATGCCCAAAATTTCAATTTTAATTTTTGCCCCAATTTCACTACTTTAATGGCTGGAATGTGTCAATTAACTCCATGATAAGTTCTTATATACCGAGATAATCCAGAAAAGGCGGAGGAAAGCATCCAAAAGAGTTGTCTTAAACTTGTCTTAAAAACCCATCTTGAGATCGTCTTAAGACTACCACATTTAGACCTTGCTTGTCTTAAACATCCTCTTATATTGAGTTCTTGTGTGTGTACCCCATCTTTTCAGTATGGCACCAAAACCTAGAGTCGGAGTCTCTTCCAAACGCACTAGGGCCGCGGCATCGGCTCAAAGAAGAACCGCAATCTTGTTGGAGCGGGCACAAGCCCGGGAACAAGAACACGAGTAGGAGTAAGAAGAAGAGGAGGAGGAGCCCGCAATCCCTGTCGTGAGCAAATACCCTATGGTAAGATTTGTTAGCAATGACCAAAGGGAAGCATTCTTGGCCTTAATGAACCGCACCTACAAGCCCACTAGGTGCATTGACCATCAAATTCTAAGGGACCTAGGCATTGAGGATGCCCTGAGAATAATGTTTGATGGCTTGGGAATGGTCAGGTTATACAACCTTAGTCGGAAGTCATACCATCATTTGACCTTGGAGTTTCTTAGTGCCTATAAATTTGATTCAAGGAGGAAGAGGGTGTCTTTTCGACTCCTGAACCAAGACCATAGCTTGACCCTAGATGAGTTCACGGAACACATGGGCATTGAGACTCATAGGCAAAACTTTATCATGGATGTACTCAATGTCAATGGAGCT
>JAGPOY010003614.1:5997-18928 GCA_018983105.1 Silene uniflora | reverse complement strand
TAAATATCATCAACAAAACAACATCTCAAATAATAAAGAATACAAACCTTTACTAATCAACATCGTCACACATCTTCGTCATTACCATCAAGCAATACAACATCCTCGTTCTTTGAAGATTGGTTTATACTCTCGCTAAATATGGTCACAATGAACCCAAAAGTGGTAACATTTATGACTGACTGTATACAAATATATGTTGATCTTCATATTCATCAATAATTTTCATCTAAAATTGAATCAACACCACCATCCATGCTCCAAATTTTCATAAGATATATTACCCTAAAATATTTGTTTGAATCAACACCACCATCCATGCTCCAAATTTAATCACCTCTGACATTTTTTTTTAGTGAATAATATTTGTGCAATTTTAGATGTAGATTGTTGTTTGAATTTTACTTGAAAGATCTTAGATGAAGATAAGTATTTGGAGGTTGAGATTTTTTTTTTAAAAAAAAAGCATTCTGATGGGAAAGTGACTTACGTCAAAATGAAAGGTGATACGTTGGGGTAGTGTTTGTACTTTGGCAATAAAATAATACTCTACCTACAAACCTATATACAATAAACAATAAACTTATAAACAATAAATTATTAAACACCTCAACCCACTTGCACTTGACCCGCCCCATTTCCTACGAATACAGCACTATTCGGTCCGTCTCTCCCTTGTGACGGATATAGGCCGTCTTCAATAAGAATTTGTGAACAATAAAGGACAAATGTGAGGTTTGTTTGTAGGAGAGAGAAATGGATTATTAGGAGTTAAATAATGAATTGTGGGACCAAAACATTAAAGAAAGTAATAAAATAGGAGTAAAAGAGTTGTGTGGGGTTTGTGATAGAAGAGAGGGTGAATAAAATAAGAGTAAAAGTTACCAAAAAAGGAAGTGTAGTGATTACTTAAATAATCCGTTTTGGGAATGTGTAGTGATTATAGTGAATTGGAGGGAGTAAGTAATATCTAGACATTTTCTTTTTCTATAAAAGTGATAGCTATTCCACCCGTCTTAGATTCACGACAAATATTGTCCATTCTAAATGTGAGACTCGATATCAACTGCCGACGTCCTATCCTATACAGCCGCCACAGTCGCATCATAAATTACAATGGATAAGGGGGCTTTAATAGTAAATGATGGCCCATATTTTTGTCCAAGACACCTGTATTCTATGCCGAGATGTATTTATATCCGCCAAAATCAACCCGATCTGATTGACCCGCCTAAAAAATCTGATCCAAAACCCGAAAGTGATCCGACCCAACCCGAAAATGACCCGAGCTTAACAGACCCAACCCCAAACCACCCAACCTGAAAATGACCCGACAAAACTGTAGTTGACATTAAAAGACTTGAAATGTCTTTTTCTCTCTTATCATTGACCCGAAAATGACCCGACCCGAAATAACCTGACCCGCTTAACCCGAAACCCGATCTGATTGACCCCTTTGCCAGGTATATTGGAGCAGCAATAATACACCAAATCCTTTTGCATGTACTCGGTATTTAATTAGGGAAATTATCCTTCGCAACTCGTAAGGGTCGGTGAAGTTTAGGGTAAAATTATTAGCAAGATTTTTCATAATTTTAAGACTTTGTTACGTCAGTTTTCTGCTAATTTTTATTATTTTTCAGTCTCCCCTTATACTTTATACATTATCCATCAAACTCACACCTTAAAATGTGTCAAGATTCTATAAGAATCTTAAGTTGAGTCTTGCATTTTTAAAACTCAATTTAAAACTTTGTTAAGACTGCAGTAGATTATTGAGAGTCTTTGGTGAGTCTTGTTTTAAGACTCATGTGAGCCTTGTCAAACTCACCAATAATCTTAACCTGAGTGATTAAAACTTGAGTGAAATTTCAAATAGACTCAGGCTCAAACGGGTTTTTTTCATACGAAATAAGATGCGATAAATTATAAACATTTCTTGATAAAATATTTCTATTAATTTTACGTTAAAAAATGACCGTTTTTAATTATAAAATTTTATTATTAAATGGTCAATTTTTATTAAAAAATAACATTTTCGCGTTTTAAGTTAAAACCGTCCCAAAGAAGACTACCCTAACTTAAAACGGTAGGAAAAATGAACCAGAAATGAAGCGCATTCAGCCGACAAAGACTAACTTTAAACCGTTACATCACCACTTACGTAGTTACGTTTACTACACAGTACACAACTACACACCTATAAATACGGGAGAGGTCTCAGCCTAATGGTTAAGATAGAGGTATAGTACATAATCGGTCACAATTCGAATACTCCTGCCCCGATATTATACTGATGCCCGCGCGGCTCATTTGATACCAATGGCAAATAGTGTAAGAAGAATTAAGTTGGGTTCAAATGGGCTTGAAGTATCAGCTCAAGGTTTAGGATGCATGGGAATGTCTGCATTCTATGGCCCGCCTAAGCCCGACGAAGACATGATTCAACTTATTCATCATGCTGTTAATTCTGGTGTCACTTTTTTTGATACTTCTGATTTGTATGGACCTCATACTAATGAGATCTTAATTGGAAAGGTAATACAAGTGCTTGATATCGTTGGAATTTTGGTAGCGGAATGTAGTGGGTGACGAGTGTTTGATTGTACTCCCTCCAATCCACACCAAACTCTTCATTCACTTTTTGGAGGTCAAACTTCGAAAAGTTTGACCGTTAATTCACTCAATAATATAAATCTTTGAAAAATAAAATTTACATATTTAGTTTTGTTATGAAAATATCTTTCACAATATTTTTTTTTTTGCGAAAAATTTCTACGTTTAAAGGACCAAAACTACGGTCAAAGCGTCGCCTCGAAGACCACCCAAAAGCAACCGGGGAGTTTGGTGTGGATTGGAGGGAGTATTATGTTTGTATACGGGCCGACCCGACACGTCAGAAACTACGGCCAGGCCCGGATCAAGCAAATCCAACCCGGCCCGCCGTAGACCTGCCCTTGAACCGGCCCGAGCCAGTTCCGGGCCACCTTCACCAGACCCGACATGTGTTCACCCGCCCCTACCACGGACCGTTTCCAGGTCTGCCTATTCAAGCCCGGCCCGCCCCCCTCAATGTCCGACCACCCCTAATGATGCATTTTTGTTGATAATTGAAATGAGCAGGCACTGAAGGGAGGATGGAGAGAAAAGGTGCAATTGGCTACGAAATTCGGTGTGGTTTGCGAGGACGGAAATTTCTCTATCAGAGGTGATCCACAATTTGTGAGAGCTGCCTGTGAGGGAAGCTTGAAGAGGCTTGATGTTGATTACATTGATCTCTATTATCAGCACGGAATTGATACTAACATCCCCATTGAAATTACGGTTTGTCATTTTTTCTTCTTCTTATGATGCTCTCTTTATCTCAGTTTTATTGTCGCCATTTCTCGTGTTTGATATCATTTCTTATGTTAATTCAGATGATGGAACTTAAGAAACTGGTTGAAGAGGGTAAAATCAAGTACATTGGTCTGTCTGAAGCATCAGCTTTGACTATTCGAAGAGCGCATGCAGTTCACCCTGTAACAGCAGTGCAATTGGAATGGTCCTTATGGACACGAGATGTGGAGGAGGATATCATTCCTACCTGCAGGGAGCTCGGCATTGGAATTGTGGCCTATAGTCCTTTAGGAAGAGGTTTTCTCTCTTCAGGGCCAAAGATAGCAGAGAACTTGTCGAAGGACGACTTCCGCCAGGTCTGAATATTTGTTTGCTTAAACTTTGTTTACAAAATGCCTCTGGTGCCTCAATGGCGCTAGCTGCGCGCCTGCGCCACAGCTTATGGTCTGACATCAGATGTATGTTACAATGATTCCGTGCTAACTAATATAATTATTTGATATCTTACAGCAACTTCCAAGGTTTCAGCAGGAAAACATGGCGAAAAACAAACTGATATTTGAGCGAGTTAGTGAGATAGCATCGGAAAAAGGATGTACCCCAGCGCAACTAGCGTTAGCATGGGTGCATCAGCAAGGGGACGATGTGTGTCCTATACCCGGGACCACCAGAGTCGAAAACCTGAACCAGAACATTGGAGCATTGTCAGTGAAACTAACAGTTGAAGATATGGCCAAACTCAAATGCCTGGGTTCTAACGACGCCGTGCAGGGTGATAGGTATGGAGTTAATGTCAGTACTTGGAAGGAATCAGAAACTCCACCTTTGTCGTCTTGGAAATCTGAGTAAATGCAGGGATCGGGTTTTGTGGTATGTTTTCCTAAAAAAATTAAAGAGACTCTGTAACATCTTTCGGTTGTTCGTTTACGCAGTGAAAATACAGTACTCTCAAATCAATTCATTTTCATTTGTTTGATTAGATATTCTCACATATGGAATGAAATGAACGGATGGATCGAGCCATGGAGGACTAATGTACTTGTGTACTCATGATGTAAGGAAACGACATGAGTGACTGTTGAGTTCTATAAATAAATATAAAGGAAATTAAGCTGACTATCTCGGTTGTTCGTTTACGCGCGTACTTCAGACAATTGGGAGACCATTCATTGCATGCTTGTCTCGCACTTAATAGACTATACAACCAGTCAGGCCCGGCCCTAGGAGGTGGCTAGAGGGGCAAATGCCTAGGGCTCAAGAATGAAAGGGGCCCAATCTTGAAATTTTGAAATAAATAAGTATAATTATGTAATCTAATGTAGACAATAAGTTATAATGGCTTAGTTGACAAGTATTTGTAATTCTATTTAAATGGTCCTAGGTTCAATTTCTAGTACATACATTATACTCCCTCCTATTCACTATAATTGTCCCCTTTCCTTTTTTGGTAACTTTTATACATATTTTATTCATTCCTCTCTCCTCTCACCAAACCCCACACAACTCTTTTACTCCTATTTTATTATTTTCTTTAATATTTTGGCCCCACAATTCCTTATTTAACTCATAATAATTCACCTCTCTCTCTTATCACCAATCCCACAAAACTCTTTTACTCTTAGGGCTTGCTTGGAATGGAAGTAATAATTAAGGGAGTAATAGAGCTAAAATGAACTAAAAAATGGAGGGAAGGGATGGAGGTTGGAGAGAGAAATGGATAGAAATGGAGAAATATAGTGTAATAGTCCCTTCATTAGGGGAGTAATTGTTACCCACCTCCCCCTCCAAGTAATTATTACCTCCATCTAGAGGTAATAGTTCCTCCCTAACCTCCTCTTTCCACCCTCCACAACCACCACTCACCTCCAATCTCCTCCCATTTCTTCTTATTTTAGCTTCTATTACTCCCTTAATAATTACTCTCATCCGAAGCAGGCCCTTATTCTAATAATTTCCTTAAGTACCGTGTCAAACCCAAAAGGGACAATTATAGTTATTAGAAACGATATATGAGAGTATGAACATGTTATATTATTGCTTCAATTGTGTTTTTACAACCTACTGTTATTCTAGCTATATATACACTTGAGAATGAATTATCTATGGTAAGGAAATAAGATATTTACACAATAATTCATTGCCATATTTTGTACAATATTATTGCCCTGTTTTAGGCAGAGCAACGGCTCTCTTGGAGATTTGCAACGGCTCTATCCCGAGTCTGATAACATCCCCCCGCAAGTTGGAGTGTGGAGAGTCGAGACACCCAACTTGGCAAGTAAATCATCGAATGGTACACGGTCGAGGGCTTTCGTTAGGATATCTGCAACTTGAGCCTTTGTATGGACGTAACTTGGATCAATTAACCCGTTTTGTATCTCATCTCGGATGAAATGACAATCAATCTCAATGTGTTTAGTTTGTTCGTGAAAGACGGGATTGCGGGCGATGTGGAGAGCGGGTTTATTATCACATTGGAGATGAATGGGTTCGTTGTGAGGTATACCGAGACAATTGAGCAATCCTTTGAGCCATTTTAGTTCACAAACTGTAAATGCCATGGCTCGATATTCCGACTCCGCGGATGAACGAGACACCGTGGCTTGCTTCTTTGCCTTCCACGAGATTGGTGAGGAGCCCAGGAAGACCATATATGCGGAAATAGAGCGACGGGTGATGGGACAGGAATCAGAGTCGGCATCGCAGTAAGCGTTAAGACGGAGACTAGCATCTGATCGAAGTAAAATCCCTTGTCCCGGGGACTTTTTGATATATCGAACAACGTTTAAAGCGGCAGTCCAATGTTCATTTGTCGGAGCATGCATAAATTGAGCAAGTATGTGAACGGAGTATGTCAACTCAGGCCGAGTGATCGTAAGGTAGACAAGGCGGCCCACAAGTCTACGGTAGGGTTGTGGGTCGGTCATCAACGGGGCTTTGGAGAGAGCTAGTTTGTGATTTTGATCCATGGGTGTAGGCGACGGTTTCGTTCCCAATAACCCAGTTTCTGTGAGGATGTCGAGAGCGTACTTACGTTGGGACATAAAAATGCCTGTTTTGTTCCTTGCAATTTCAAGGCCTAGAAAATATTTAAGAGCCCCAAGGTCTTTCATATAGGAGCATTGGCTTAAATAGACTTTAAATTGGTTAATAAAGTCAGAGTTATTACCGCAAATTACCAAATCGTCGACATAGACAAGGACATGTACCTCAGTGTCGGGTCGAGAAATTGAGAAGAGTGAATGATCATACGGGCATTGTTTGAATCCATAATTTGTGAGGGCGGAAGCGAGTTTCGCGTACCAACACCGTGGCGCTTGACGTAGACCGTATAGGGATTTCCTTAGTCGACAGACCTTACCATTTGCGGACCCCAGAAAACCGGGAGGTGGCTTCATATACACCTCCTCTTGAAGGTCCCCATGGAGAAAGGCGTTGTGAACATCCATTTGGTGAAGGACCCAATTTTTGACCGCCGCAATTGCAAGAAGTGTGCGAACTGTAACTAGCTTAACCGTGGGGGCAAACGTTTCTGTGTAATCTTCGCCTTCGATTTGACGATTACCCATTACAACTAATTGGGCCTTGTATCGCTCGATCGACTCATCCGCCTTATACTTAATTTTATAGACCCACTTCGAACCAATGGCCTTTTTATTGGGTGGTAAATCTTCCAGAGTCCATGTGTTGTTTTTTTCAAGAGCATCGATCTCGACTTTCATGGCGTCACGCCATTCGGGAACCTGCATAGCGTCTTTGAAGAAACGAGGCTCGTGGTGTTTAGTCACGGCCGACAAAAAAACTTTATGGTTAGGAGAAAATTTCTCGTAAGTAATGTAATGAGAAATTGAGTAAACAGTACCTGAAGACGATGATTCGGTGGTGAGAGCATGTAACGAGGGACGAGGTTTGCTAAGAACATAATCGTTTAAATTTGAATTGGGTATTTTTGTGCGGTGTCCGCGGCCTAGAACCGTGGGTTCAGGAACCGTGGTAGTGGAGTCAGAAGTTGCGGATGAAGGCGTGGGAATTGGGTCAGATGTTGGTGACTCTGTTTCAGAGGACGTGGGTGAGGGAGTGGAAACAAGAATAGTTTGCTCAATGGGAGTCATGGTGTCAGGGAGAAAAGTATTAAAATCAGGAGTGTCATCGTGAATATTCATGTTTTTAAATGGGAACTCGGTTTCGATAAAAATCACGTCACGAGACTCAAAATAGGATCCTGTATCCAAATCGAAAAGACGCCACCCTTTCTTTCCAAATGGGTAGCCTATAAAAATGCATTTACGACTTCGTGAGGCGAATTTATCGTGGGAGGAATTGAGATTCTTGGCATAGGCAAGGCAACCGAATATACGAATATTGTCAAAAGACGGAGTTTTGTTAAAAAGTACCTCATAGGGTGTTTTGCCATGTAGAAGTTGAGTCGGAGTACGATTCATTAAATAAACCGCACTTAAGACACACTCTCCCCAAAAATATAAAGGTAAGTGTGCTTGAAAACGAAGGGCAAGGGCAACATTTAAAATATGACGGTGTTTACGTTCTACCCGAGCATTTTGTTGTGGTGTACCAACGTTAGACGTTTGAAATAGGACCCCATTTTCTTTAAAAAACGGAATTAAAGGACGAAATTCGGTCCCATTATCAGTCCTTAAAATTTTGATTTTCTTATTGAATTGACGTTCAATCATAGCAAAAAAATTTAATAATGTTTGTATGGTATCGCTTTTACGACGCAATAGATAGACCCAGGTGGAGCGTGAAAAATCGTCAACGATAGTTAAAAAATGTTGAGACCCACAAGACGCATTTTCAGAATATGGTCCCCATAAATCGCAATGAATAAGATCAAAAATAGAAGTAGCATTATTAGTACTAGAATTAAACTGTTCACGAGTTTGTTTAGCATGAAAACAAATATCGCAAGACTTGCTATGAAATAAATCATGAGTCCGAGAATTTTTAATAAAGGGTAAAAAACGAGAAATGTTGGAGGAGGGGTGCCCCAACCTTCGGTGCCAAACCTCAGCCGAATCAACCTTCCCCGCGAGACAAGCATGTGCGTGATCATTGCGAACACCTTTAAGGTAGTAGAGTCCCTCGCGTTGCTCACATGCCCCAATCACCGTCTTCGAGGAACGGTCCTGGATGAGACATAAATTGTGAGAAAACTGAATAGTCAAAGACGTATCGATTAAAAGACTACAAACGGAAATAAGATTACAATTTAAATTAGCGGCATATAAAACATTTAGTAAGACAAGTCGAGGCGATAAATGTATATCGCCACTTTGAGTAGCAAGGGTAAGGTCGCCATTAGGCAGCCCCACGGATAAAGGGGTTATATTTTTAAGATTAGAAAAGTGGGAAAGACATCCCGACATATGGTGGGATGCCCCCGTATCAACAATCCAAGAAGAGGGAAAGATATTACCGTTAAGACGATCGGTGCTGGAGTCAAGTTTGCGAGCCTGTATAAGAGCACTTAGATCCTCCAATTCTTTTGCATTTAGAGAGTTAAGATCAATTTTGTCAAATTGTTTTACACCAGCATTGTTGGAGGACGAAGCACCATGATGCGTGGTGGTAGATGGAGTTTGTGTGGCAGCCATATGCGCCTTAGGACCAGTACCAGACGGTTTTGGGTGGTCACCCTGAGACTTACTATGCGGGTCCGGTACAAAAACAGCAGAACTCAAGTCGGTTGCATTGGGATCAATATAAATGCGATGTCGGGGGCGATCACCCCACCAATCCGGGAAATTTCCGGTCACTTGAAAGCAAAATTTCAGACTATGCCCCGACTTTTGACAGGCAATGCAAAAATATTTAGAAGGTTCGGTACGACGATCGGTACGTCCCTCTCGTCCCCCCTGATTGCCGTGTACCATGATTGACACGAGCAGCAAAGGCCATAACGTCGGGTGTAGTGTCAGTCTTAGAGGTCGATAAGTTTCGTACACCCTCGTCTTGTAAAAGACGATTATAAATAAGATCGAGAGAGGGTAAGGGAGTAATACCGATTATCTGGGAACGAATGCTTGCAAACCGATCATCGAGACCCATTAAAAAATCGCGTACCTTCTTCTTTTCTTGCTGAGCAGCGATTAGAGTCCGCCAATTGCAAGAACATGGATTACAAGAGCAAGATGGAGGAACATCATGGTCGGACAGAGCATCCCAGATCGTGGTAAGGCGGCCGTAATAAGCGACGAGAGATTCAGTTGGTGATTGGCGACAGGCCAACAAATCGGCCTGCAACTGATATATACGAGGTTCATTAGTTTGACAGAAGTGATTTTTGATATCGAGCCATACCTGTTTCGCCTCGGGACGAAGCGAAATTTGCTTACGCAGAGCAGGTATGATGGTGTTGAAGATCCACATAGTGACCAAAGCGTTAGTCGCCTGCCAAGATTCGAAGGTAGCAGATGTAGCAGCGGGTTTGGTGATGGTGCCATCAATGTATCCGAGTTTCCCTTTTGCCATCAGCGCGAGTTGAAAAGATCGGGACCACTCATCATAGTTGTTGCCGTTGAAGGC
Organism: Silene uniflora; assembly: GCA_018983105.1. Lineage (NCBI taxonomy): Eukaryota > Viridiplantae > Streptophyta > Magnoliopsida > Caryophyllales > Caryophyllaceae > Silene > Silene uniflora. Next base: position 9,043 of record JAGPOY010003614.1, on the reverse strand, counting down.
AGTATGAGTGATGGTGGTACCTGTTTGTTCCACATGAACCAATGAATAGGTTTGTGTGTTTTGAGACTCAAAAATGGGATTGGTTTCAGACGTTGGCATTATTTGAGACAGAAAAGAAAAAAACGAGATTGAAACGAAATAAGACGGCAGACAGGCAGGATTAAACCTAGAGCTCTGATACCATATTAGAAACGATATATGAGAGTATGGACATGTTATATTATTGCTTCAATTGTGTTTTTACAACCTACTGTTATTCTAGCTATATATACACTTGAGAATGAATTATCTATGGTAAGGAAATAAGATATTTACACAATAATTCATTGCCATATTTTGTACAATATTATTGCCCTGTTTTAGGCAGAGCAACGGCTCTCTTGGAGATTTGCAACGGCTCTATCCCGAGTCTGATAACAATAGTGAATAGGAGGGAGTATATATTTATTTGAAACTTTGTGTACGTTAAACAAAAAATTACAGTATGAATAAGAAGAGATATTATTAAGTTCGGTATTTTTTACACTATAAAGAATTATTTAGGGGAGACAAAATAATTTATTGAGGAAAAAAATTCGTGCCCCCATGCCCCAAATTACTACGTCCACTTCATACATTTTACATTTTTTTAAAGGGGCGCCAATTCACGATTTCGCCTAGGGTCCCAAAAAGTCTAGGACCGGGCCTGCAACCAGTTGTACTACAATATAGGCAATTTCCGAATCAACTGTCGCAGTATACTATACTTTGGTAACGTTAGCATGGTATGGGATGAACTCGACAAACACGAGCCCTTAATCTCGTGTAAATGCGGTATGTATGAGTGTGACATTGGTAAACAACACACGGCCATGTGTGACTCCAACCGCCTTCATCAGTTTCTTCTCGGCTTGCAACCTGACCTGTTCGGTTTTGTCTGTTCTGTCACTTCTGTACTGTTGTCACGAGCGCCCCTGCCTAATAGAAATCTTCATTCCAAACTATAACCCAAGAGGAGCGGCATTAGGGTCGTCTCGATCAACTTTGTGGTTCGGTCTTCTCCTCGACCCAGCCCCTCCTCTTGTTGCAGGCCCCCTTATCATACTAGATTTTAATAAACTAGACTGCAGTACAGTTGGAATAGTCCTTGTGGACGAGGGACGCAGAGGAGGAATAATTCCTATTTACAGGTAAACCGTCTGATACAGTTGATGACCCGAACTGAAATACAAGAATTTTAGTTGTCGGAGTTCTCATTTTTTCATTTATCTCCGATTAGGGAACTCGGGATTGGAATAGTGGCATATAGTCCTTTAGGAAGGGCCTTTTTGTGTTGTGTGGAGAATTTTACAAAGTATAACTTGATAACAACCCACCCGAAAATGACCCTAACTCGAAATGGCTCGATCCGACCCGATCCTTATTCTAGCAAACCAAACAACACAAACTCGAATTGACCTAAACCCGGCTCAATTGATTAATGTTGGGTTATTCTTTCTTTAATTGAGGGAGTTAACACAATAATAAGTGAAGCAAGATGTTTCACATAAGATGAAACTCATCTATTGAATGGGTTGATGCGTTCATTTCTTCAATACACGAAAACTCCTTATTGAATGAATGTATGAGAAACATTCATTTAAGCTATTAAGGAAGGATATGTTACACTCCATGATCACCTATAAATACGAGAGATCGGAGAGCTCATTTTAATCAATCACAACAACACAAAATATATTATTAATCCACAATAATTATTATTATTGTGAGAGTTTTGTGAAAGAAGAAAGCCACTACTAAATAGTGAGAGATATCCACCTTATTAAGGTGTCGACTTTGTAAGCCTACTACAAATATTATAGTGGAAGAATTGGACTATCGTCCCGCGGTTGTTTACCTATTTGGGTTTTTCCGCGAAACCAAAAATTCTTTTGGAGTTTTTTTCTTAAATGACGTTTTAAACTCAAATATTTACAAAGATAGAACTCCTTCTAACTTATTTACATGGAGTGGGTCCACGTCATCATTAATTGTTTTTTTACAAATTTTTGAACTTCTCGACAAGTGATTCAGCGAGAAGTTTGTGTTTGTTGTTGCTCCTGCACATGCTTCCTCCTTCATTTCATGCTTCCTCCTTCATTTCGTTCTCCTTGCTTTGACTACCAAACAACAACAAAACTATCACCATTGTCTTCATCTCACTTCCCTTGTCACATACACATCTTTTTTATAATGATAATCATCGTAATTTGCAAAGAAAAAAGGCCGCAAAATTGCCGCTCACAACTATTTCTGCGATTTCGGTTTCATGAATGAAATATGTTATACGCTAATAACTCACCTCTCTTTTTTATTTTTATTTGTATGCTCGGCTCATTGTTGACGTAGTGCAGGCCACCAATAACATCAACATAGAGGCATAGAGAAACGAATGTTATCTTCTCCAAATAAAGTGCAAATGGCAACCCAAACGTGGACATAGAGACAGAGAGTAATAAAGCAATATTCCGGGTTTTATCGAAATAGTCAAGATGTATCGTGTGGAGTCGTGGAGAGTCTGGTCACTATGTTCCTCATATAAGTTCGGGCTTCAACTTTGCTGACAAAGTTTCTTCGGTAATTTGGTCAATCTCAAGTAAAGACCAAATTACCGAAATCGCAAAAATAGTTATGTACGGCGATATTGTGCGCTTTTTTCGTTGCAAACTACTAGAATAAGCATTCAAAACAAAAGGTTCATATGACAAGGGAAGTGAGAGGAAGAGAATGGTTGTGGCCGTTTGTAGAATGTCACTCGATCGAGTGGACGTTTCACTCGACCGAGTGTAGTTCACTCGACCGAGTGGATTTCACTCGACCGAGTGAAATGTCGCTGTCACCGCAATCTCGCTCGTGGCCCCTCTTATCCTTTCCTTAGGTTTTTGTGGACTCAATTGAAACCTTACATTCAGTTTCAACCCTCATTCCTCCATCTTATCTTCTCAAACACAAAACACCAAAACCCTCATAAATCAATTGGGAGATTTGTGGGAGAAAGCTTGAGCATCCTTCACCTTACCTTTCCTCT
>JAGPOY010003613.1:0-12935 GCA_018983105.1 Silene uniflora | reverse complement strand
TAAATGATTGAGAGACGGGGGACTATCAAAAATCAATTGAATTTTTTTTAACATTATCAAATGATTGAGATGGGGGAGTATCAAAACATCAAATGAGTTGAATGTTTGCCCAAAAAAATCCATAGGAATTAGAGGTGAGTTAATTTTTGTAACTTGTGCACATTATCAAATGATTGAGACAGGGGGTCTATCAAAACATCAATTGAATTCTTTTTTAACAGTATCAAATGGTTGAGACGGTGGAGCATCAAAACATCAATTGAATTTTTCTTTAACATGATCAAATGATTGAGACGGGGGAGTATCAAAACATCGAAAATGAGTTGATTGTTCGCCCAAAAAAATCCATAGCAATTAAAAGTGAGTCAATTTCTTTAACCCGTGCAACGCACGGGCATGAAATCTAGTAGTATATACTTGTGCCATTTAGTATGTTTATGTCAATATCGTACCAAACACCCAAACCTTGCATGACTCTTGGAAATGCTACTGACAAATAACACATTCTTATACAGTCGAGCAAAAGTTCATAATAATAATAATTAGACTATATTTTTGATCAATTCTTATATCTATATATTTATAAATTTCTAAGAGTTCATTTTATTTTGTTCAATAGATAATAAACTTGTAGATAGTATAATTTCAGTCATTAATAATATAATGATTATGCTTTTAATTTCTATTTTATTCAAGTTAATTAATGGGATATTTTCGACTAATTATTTTCATTGATTGTGGTACTAAGTATAAATAAATTGAGTTTGTAAAAAAATGCTGATGGTAGAACATGGGCTATTGGATAGGTCCTCTCTTTACGAAAAATAAAAATATGTACTTTCAACCACAGTGCGACACCTTCATTCTTTTTTTTTGCACTTCTTTTATTTTATTTTTTCGTATTATAAGTAAAAAAATTTGTTTTAAATTTTTCTTGGTAATTTTTTTATTTTAATTTAATAATTGTCTTTTATAATTATAAGCTAAACCTATTTCATGATATTTTTTCCTTTATTGTAAAAACAAAAATTATGTTTTTTTTTTAACCAAATTACTCCGTAGTAAAGCGACTATATTGAACATGTTACTGCTTTTTTTTAGTTTAATATGATTAAATTGATATACTGATCACCATCTTAAATGTTTTATTTTAAATTTTAATGTTTATATTCATCTATCGTAAACAAATTTCCGTTTTATTTTAAATGCTTGTATATTTACCCTTCAAATATTTTTATGATCATGTAGTATATCACTTATATAAAGTGTGATTAATCCCATCATATTCTTATTTTTATTGTTGTATCATTCAATCATCACATAATACTATTAATTAATAAAATAAAATTAATAATTGAATGAATTAATAAGAACTATCATATTTTGAAGTTTGAACATTAATTAAATTTAGTGTTTGATGTAAATAAAAAAGCTTCTTAGAACATGGGTGAATGAGTGGTGGGGCCAATTTTAAAAAAAATAAAAAAATTAAACTTTTAACCACAGAGCGACACGTAGGCTCTGTGGTTGTTTGTTTTATAAATAGGATTAAGTTCCCACGTGAAATTCATGGGATTTTATCAAATCTGTTTGGTTTCCTATATAGGAATTGAGCTCCATAGGACTAATAGGAGTTTACAATTACCTAGGGGACCTAGGTAATCAAACCCCTCCATTATGGAGAAGTTGGAAACTCCTTCGAGTTTTGAATTCTTACACTTTACGAAAAAATGGGCAACCAAACAAGTCCCAATTTTGTAATTCATGGGATTTTTCAATTACCATGATTTACAAGGGCAACCAAACGAGCCCTAAAACTGCTCAAATATCATCCTACTTGAGCATATAAATCGACAAATGTCCTTTTATCTTATCTATGCTAATTAATATGTCTTAAATTTAAAACGAATACAACCATCTTAAACAAGAATTTGTGTTCTACTTCTAGTTTTCCCTATTTTATTCACTTTCACTTTTCAATATTCTGACCATATAAGGAGCTTTTCTATTATCCATTTTTAACTAGTTATTCTCAATTAAGACGGCAATCCTCTTCCAAAAGAATAAGTATTCTCAAATGTTCTCTCTAAAATGGATTTAGCTAAATAAAGAAACACGTGAAACTTAATATCATTAAAATATAATCTTATAATTAAACTCTAATCTTTCCATCAATCTTAAAATTATGATTTTTGTCATTAATATAAAATAAATTTGATATAAAACAACAAACTAACTATAAGATGATAAGTTTTTCATTAATGCAATTACTTTAAAAACTGACTTGACACCATACTTATCATTAGCTTCGTGACAAACAAAAAATCATTAAAATAATTGGATAAATTTTATAAAATAAGATTATTAGTTTATGGTAAAAAAAAATATTTTCATAAAAATTCACATTTCATAACTTTGCTCAATAATTATTGATTAGTTTTCCATTTTAGTTTTTTTTTTTTCAAATCAATACACAATGGAATGAACACAAACATTAATGTAGTGCCGATTTAAACGTAAATAATATCCTAAAAAATAAAATGTTATAAACATTTACATTCAACTTCTATTTCAAGTTCATTGGGTTATTGTTCTTTGTTTACAAGTTTGTTTCTCCAATTCGGTAATTCTACTTCTAGTTTTATTTCGTTGTTTACCTTTGCCATTTCGCATTTTAATTAATATTTTAGTTTATCGTTGCGTTAATCGTTATCCCCGTCGTTGTTTTATCAATCACATGTTAGTCCTTTTATTAGTTACTTCTCATATTATTTCTATTGTTAATCACTTAGCTAATTATAATTTCATTATCATGTTTATTTCATCATATGCTTTTAGTTTCATTTATAATATGAGTGAGTAGATTCTTATGTATAAGGGTTAGGGAAGCCATGCACTAATAAGTAATATAATTGTCAAAATTGAGATGCTATAATATCAACATATTGCTTCTATCACATGCTCATTTTGTTACGATTAATCATTGTTTAGTGGTCATATTCATTGATTAAGTTTGTTAATTCATTCTATAAGTCGAGATGCACGGAATTCGAGTTAGACTTTGCATGTGTTAGTAGAACGACCTAGTAAGATCGAAAGCCTCTAGGACCCGTTCTATAGTTGATACTAATCGAGAGGCGGGTGTCTCTAAGACTAAGCAATTGTTGTTGTTATCTATTCTTAGCTTTGACAGAACTCTACCCATAGCAATTCATGTGTTAATATCCGTTTTCCTTGTGTTCGTCCCCTACTACTACATTAACTTGTGTTTAGGGAAATCTATCTCTGCATAGGCGTGCAATAGCCTATCACTCATTTTTCATTTAAAACGAATACCACCGTATTAAGTAAGAATTTTTTTTGTATATGATATGCAGAGTTTTTCCGATTTTTATGTAGTGCCCACTATTCCCAATTGCCCCTCTTTGTTTTCTCTTAAATTCCAACATTCATACACTGCATACACAAATTTGAAATCACCATTTTGAAACTTTAATTTTAACCTTAAAGGAAGTGACTTATATAGAAATTCCATATAAATTGACATAAATAAGCCTTTAGCAACCTTAGTGACAGGTTATTGACTTATTGCACACCAATCAAGAATAACTCTACGATCTCTAAATGCAGTCAAAGAAAGTCGGGATCGAATCCACAGAGAGACTACCGTATTCTATATGCTAAATCAAGTCTGTCTAAGTAACGATTGAGGTTGTTTGATTTGTAAACTAAACTAAAGCAATGCGTAAAAGAGCAAGAATATAAATGATGATAAACTATATAGAGAAAAAGTTAGGGTCGTCGGTTCATTATGGATGTCATAGGCAAGATACGAGTCATAATTCAATCTTATAAATCGGTCTAAAGGGTAGTGACAAGGTCCTCTCGGATCGTTGATCGCACTAAAATGCTCCTAATAGGGTCTCGCTACATATTAGAGTAATCAATCGGTTACAACAGGTCTATTTCCTTCCAGGCTCTCGATCGCGGGTCAGGAATTACCGACTCAAATAATCAATTCTTGCCTTTAACTAATTACTTGTGATTAAATGCTGTAATTAATGATTCAGAAAAATAAAGTCGATTGATTTAATAATCATATGCAATTACCCTATTAATCCATAAATCAAATAAATCCTAATTAACAAATTAGCTACGCATGATGAATGGATGAATGACTAAAGCAATAGTAATAATGATAACTAAATTCATGCTCAAATAATTATCTAAATAATCTAACATAAAAAATAGATATTAGAAGAAGGAGAAATAAATAGAACAAGTAAAGAGAAGATGAAGAACGAAGGATGATTAGGGAGGTTTTTATGGAGAAGGAGGAGAATTTAGAGTGATACGGAGGTAGGTGGAAAGTGGATTGTGTTTGGATAAGGAGAATCCCGAATTTAGGTTTTACGAGTCACTGTCCATCGGTGTAACACTATGGATTTACGAGCATAGGTAGCTCGGCCGAGCTAGAAGTAGCTCGACCGAGCAGCCTGACACTTAGAGGAATTTTACGAGTTGTCTAGTTTCAAAAGTTCCTGGAACGATTTTAGTCGGCCGAGTCACTTTGACTCGACCGAGCTCAGAGTAGCTCGGTCGAGCCAGAAGTAGCTCGACCGAGCCGACGGTCTGCAGATACGAAATTCCGGTTTTGTGACAATGAGTATAAAAGGGAAAGTTAGTTTTCACAATCAGTTTGTACAAATCATAAACCCTAATTTGAGAGACAAAAGCATCAAACAATTTCTCTAGAATATTATTGCTCCAATTCTCAAGGATTCGGATCCATATCTGCGGTAAGTAAGATCAATTCATCTCTAGTTTGTTCTTATCAATAGTAAACCCTAATTCAGTTAGTTAGATTAAGATTAGAATCGATCTTGATTATCTTATATTATGTTTAGGTGAGGAGTTCGTAGAAGGGGATTTCTGCGATTAGAGTATTATTATCTGTGTGAAGGATTTGCGAATAAGGTAGGTTATCCTACTCAGTTTTTCTGTAGTTTGCATAGAACTTTCTTATAATGTGCATATGTGATTGTGGATGTTGATATTATCGATTGAGTTGTGATTATGAGTGGCTGAGTGGTCACCGTGAGAAGGTGGTCACGCCTATGGTCGCCTCCTGGTCTTCTCAGCCAGGAGGGGTGTGCACATTAATGGCTTAGGTTTTTAGGTGGGCGGGCTGCGGTCTTCCCACTGGCGGTGAGGGTTACCTGTTGCGATGGGTACCTGGCAGGGCTACATGTTGCGATGTGTAGTCGGTTCTGGTAGAGGAGAGGGAGACCGGAGATCACAACTCATTTGGTGTACTGTTGCATTGCTTCCGCTTGTGTTCATGTATCTTGACTGTCTTATTTTTATCTTCAGTTGACTGACCCCGGTTGTTTGTCTTTGACCTGCTGTGATCCATTCGGGGATGATGAGCAGTTGGTTTAGCAGGTGATGATCTTATGGATGATGATGTGCCTCAGGGATGGGAAGAGTCGCCCCAAGCTTAGCTAGTCTAGCCGACATTAGTTTTATCAGTATTATTAGTAGTTGAGACATTGTTATTTCATTTATTATTCTTATTATGAGACGGTTGTAAGACAGTTAATTTATTATTTAAATAAAGGTACTTGCATTATTCATTTGATATATTCACTACCCCGGTTATGTCGGGATGTTAATACTCCCATATGCTAGGGCAGTCCTTGGTAAAGGCCCCCTGGTGTATGAGGGTGTTACAATCGGCACTCGACCGAGTGACCGGTTCACTCGACCGAGTGCCTCTCACTCGGTTGAGTACTACGCTTACTCAACCGAGTGGAAGCCACTCGATCCGCTGAATGGTTTACTCGGTCCACCAACGATCTACTAGATCTAGTATGGGTCTCACTCGGTCTAGTGTACGGTCATTCTTCTAAAATAATCGGGTATATATTACAGTTATAATAGTTAAAGGAGTATTAAAGCATGGTTATGAGTTATTAAACCTTTTATAAACCACTTTTTTCTCAAAAAGCAAACGACGTTCACTGCTCCTTTAACTACTCTAATCACTCTCAAGGCTAGGGTTCTTCAGTGGGGTTTCTTTATACATTTCTTCGTTCGTCAATCGTTGGGTAAGATCTTTACTTCATTAATCTATCGTTGTGATTATAGTTAGCAAACCCTAATTGGGGGATTTGAGCTAATTACTCTTTACGTGTAGTTGATCGATTCTATGGTATTATGATAGGTGAGGATTTCGTAGTGTAGCCGTATTAGCGTGTATTGCTGTGATTTGCTTGGATTGCAATAAGGTAGCGTTTTCCTACTCACATGGTTGGATAATTGATTATAAGTGGCTGTGTTTAATTGTTGGCATGATTTTCTTGTTGATTGAATTGATTGGATCGATTTGGATTATATTGTGGTTAGTGGTTATAGTGGTACCATGTCGGGAGATGGTTTCATCCCCATGTTCGCCCCTTGTGACTCCCGTCACAAAGGGGATGTGCACATTAATGATCTGGGTTCACTCGTTGCGATGAGTGGGCTTAGCTGGTACTACTTCGGTCCCCACTGGTGGTATGGGCTACCTGTTGCGATGAGTAACCTGGCAGGGCTACAAACTTTAGTTATTGGTGATTGATGGAGTTGGAGAAATGATTGATTGTATAATTGTACTTGCTTTCGTTGTGTTTTACTTATATTGGTTATGCAGTTTACTGACTATGTTTTATTGTTTTGAAAACTGTGGTGATCCATTCGGGGATGGTGAGCAATTGGCTTAGCAGGTGATGATTGTTGAAATAGCTTGCTGGGCATGGATGGGCGGAGTCATCACCGTTTAGTTATTGTTTTGCTAGCCGAGTTTAGATGTTATGACTTTGGTTTTGTTGTACCTCTCGTTTTGGTTTAAGACTTGTAACCTTTTTATAAAGTTGTTTTATTAAAGTAGTTTCATTATTGTCCTTTTGATGTTCACTATTTCGGGCAACCAAGATAGTAAGCCTCTATATACTAGGTTGGTCCTTGGTAAGGCACTTTGGTATAAGGGGGTGTTACAATCTGACTAGGAAGTTTTTTGCAGCTTCAATCCCTCTTAAGTCTTACCACTTATGCTACCATCACATATTCATTCCTTACCTTCAAAATATGCCTCCAACCCATACACTGTTTGTCTGAGTTTTAATCTTCCAAATCCAATTTAGTAAGAAACTCTTATTCCAACTCAAAATCTCTCTTATGTCAAATCCCCTTTCTCTTTTAGGGTTGGGGTTGATTGCAAATCGTAAGCGAAAACATTTTAGAGACACTCCCTTTCTTCTACGGCGGCGACCAAGGTCCACAAAAAAATTGAAGGGAAAATGTTAAAAAGTTTGTTTTAGAAGAACAGTAAGTTTTTTATAAGATGGAACAATTCGTCTCAAATTTAAGATGTGTCAAGTACATAAAACTTGTGTATACAAGAATGCATAGAAAAAAAGCAAATTTATCTTATAAAAGTATGGTAAGATCGTAACAGTGGCTACAATGTTTTTAGTTGTTAACATTCAATAATATTTGTATAAAGCGGTTTTACACAAGTATTAGTATAGAACCCTAATTAATTGACTTTAATATCCTAATGTAACTACTCAATAGTGGCTTTTATGTATAGATTTTACACGTAAAATGGTTTTTTTTTATAAGACTTTGTCATTAACATCTGTCATATTAGACGTTCACCTAAGAGGAAATTGAGAGAATATATAAATACGATGGAGGGAGTAATATAGCTAAACTTTATACAATGAAATTGAAGCCAATAATAAAACTAATCCAATCTCGCATCACTACCTAAATAGCACACTGGGTATTTTATAGCCGAAACTATGTCGGTACAGCCGCAAATATAGAAGTACATGGCTGATATCAAACCGATTCATTGCCTATATACATCTTCTATGTAAAATTGAAAACAAACTGCGATAAAATGAGACTCTAGCTACGTGCATAGTGTAAAACAATATATTGGTATGTAAACAATTTATTCTCCACGGATTTCTTGAATAACATGTTTGGTCTATTTATACCAAGGGGGAAATGTGAATCAAACTCTTTATTCTATTCTAATTTCTACATGAACTCTAATTATTATCACAAGTTCTTAACTAAAAATCATCTAAATTAAGACGACATTCACTATCAATCTATCTATATCTATCTATCTATCTATCTATCTCTATCTATATTTTAATTTAAAAACTATAAAACAATAACCGCTGTCCACGTGTCCTTCCCACATCAACCCTTTTCCCGCCCAATTTCACGCAAGTAACCAATTAGGAAAGAAATCACAAGATTCCATGGATGCTATCTATAATATTGCCAATCCTAAAATATTGCCACTATAATTCCTTTCCAAATATTTTATTTTAGCATAAATCATTTCTTTTACTTAAACGTTCTAAGCCTATGGACAACTCAAATACTAATTTCAAACGGACTATTTTCCGTCTGAAAGAAGACAGATTAAATGTAGTCATTTTACGATAAAATGTTACTAATTTCTGATAAAATTTTACTATTATTTTCGTGATAAAAAATGACAACTTTAGTTATAACATTTTGTCATTAAATGGTTACATTCTATTAAAAAAATAATGACATTTGGTCGTCTTATTTCAGACCGTCTGAAGCAGAACTTATTTATAATAGGACAAAGTCATATTATAATGGGGGATTATTCATCCAGTAATTAGTTTCTATTGAAGGCTATTGTGATCGATTGGCTAAGTTTAGGCGGTAATTCCTTTGTCTTCGAATTTTGTCGTGTACCCGTGTTCGTCTGACACTCGACACTCAAACATAAGTATGACATATAGACACCTCATTATTTTAGACTCAAATATGCATATTTTTTTTTAAAAAAATGGCCAAGTTCAACACTTGGACACGCAACCGTGTCAAATATTTCTAAACGACTCTGAGTAGCATAGATAACAATTGCCAATCATTTCACAAGGTAATATTACTTTGGGGTATTCATGATGCATCTTTTAATATACAAGTAGGGCTATCCATTCATCATACACATAAAATGCTACTCAAGCAAGTTGTCACTTGTCACACAAAATTACAAAAAAAGGGTAGAAATGGTTACTTACGTAGTACTCCCTGTGATTTAATTATAGGTAGATTCCGCACAATACATGCGCGGTATTTATAAATTTTTTACTTTTTAATGTATTAGATTTTAAATTATCACCTCAATATTTTTCATATTCAATTATCGTATTTTCATTTAAGAAAAAAAAATCAATTTGTAAAACTAATAAAAACAAATTGAGTAATATCATGAAATGTATTTGAATGAAAATAATTTTTCTAACTCAAAGTTAATGATTCAATTTATTTTTTTTAGTTCTTTTTTAATGATTTTTTTTTTGGTCATGAAGCTTATAATAACAGTTTATAGTTTGTTTCAAACGAAATTAGTATACGTTAAGTCATTCTCTAATAATACGGAGTACTATAATAGAACCAATCAAATATTTAAGAATTTTTGTTTCATAGATTTATCAAATTTTATAATTTAGAGTTTATATTGAAAATATTACAATTTGATGAAAAGATTTATTTTAATGATATGATTTACTAAATGAATTAAATCTCATTTGTTTCCATTTTTAGCTTGTACATTTTGGAGGAAAATTTTTTCATGTTTCATATTCTCTTAGTATATTGGAGATTAATCTAATAAAAGATCGTCTTTTACAAAGTTTACGTAAAATATGTCTAAATGTTTGTCTCATCTCATAAAATGCGTCTTATACAAAGCTTACTTAAAATACATTTAATAATCAGTCAAACGAACCATTTTACGATGCACATATATAAAACAGTCTCACACACAATCGACTGTAGTAAAAGAATCTATTGGCTTTTTTTATGTCGTATCTCAAATTATATAACGCAATCTTTTTTAAGTTATTACTCTTCACATTTACAAATTTATGATATTAGTTCTCATATTTTTTAAATCACAATAAGTTTTATCATCATATCTCATCGAGTAGATAATATCTTTTCTTTCGGAGATGTTTTACATAACAAAACGCCTTTTAAATTTTATGTTACAAGGAACTCATATTTCAATGAATAAATTTATCCAATAACGATGAAACGCAAATTTTTCAGAATCCAATAACGATGTTATATGAGATTAACATTGTACGAGTACTATGCAAATATTTCTTTCCAATTTATCTCTTTCCCATACCCGTGCAACTTGCACGGTCCTAAACTAGTATGAATAATGTTAAAATAAAAGGGAGTTGTGTGAACTCTAAACTTAAGACTGTCACGAAACAAAACTTAGATAAATTGATAAAAGGTTAATGTAGTGTAACTTAACAATGTTGAAAAATATAACGAAAAATAAGAGTAGTTCACAACGGTAAAATCTTTGATTTATTCGAAATTTCAACTTTTAATGTGGAAGAACTCGAAATTTATAATCGTAATATTTAAATAACAACCAAATATTAAAGTTGTTTGCACTAATATTTTCGTGATGCTCCGTCTATCGCTTTAGTAAGGACCAATCATATTAATTTCTAAACTGCACTATCAAACCCATGATTAATGTAACACAAATTGAGGCGGAAGCAATTTTGTACTACTTCATATTCATTTGCATTGATTTTGTGTTTTCATATCATTTTTGTTAGTATTTGAATTAGTTTTCGTCTTTTAGAATAATTTTACCTGGTTTGATAGTTGTAGGTTCAGTCATATAATCATATGTAAATTCTCATTTTTTTTTTCTTTATACAAACCTATCCTATTTAAAACTCATTTAAATAATTAATATACTTTTGATTTATTTTCTGATTTTTTATTCATACAACCTTATCCTATTTTAAACTTCTTTAAATAATAATTGATAAACTTTTAATTTATTTCCTAAGAAAAATAATAGCCAATTAAATCACTCCAAATTAATAGCTAATGAAATCGATTCAAAAGTTTCTCTTTTGAGTATATAGATAGAAGTGGTATAATACTTAACCCGTCTTAAATTTAGACCGATAATACCGTCTGAGAATTTGTGTTAGAAGAAACGCAACGAAGTGGAAACGATGTCACCGGTATCAACTCCTTTCTCTCCACTAGCATTAGTATATTCATGTGCATCCCATCAAAATTAAAATATCATTAATAATGCCAGATTAGCCTCTATAGTTTAGTAAATTCATTAAGATGATAAAGCTACTTTAGACGCAATAAGCTCTTACTATCCAATTCCATAGATCTAACGCTTCTCGAAAACATCACTAGCATATAATGTCTACCTAGTGATTTATATTTACGCAGAAAATTTGTATAGATAATATAATTATACCATTTTTTTTAAATAAGAAAACGAAACTAGGTTAATCGAAATCAATCTATAACATTCTCGCGAATGAAAGCGGTAAAAGAAAGTCGAAGACCATTCTATTAAACTAGAAATTATAAGAAATCTATTATTATTCCATTTGGTTAGTATAAGAAGCTTAATTTTTGATTTTTTTTTTTCTGTTGAAATAAACTAGAAATTATAAGAAATCTAATATTCATCCTAAAATCATTATATGCATAATATGATATTAAATCAAGGAGAAGGAATTTCTCAATATAGAGAACTATGGAAGTGGCTATACACTCAAAACAACAATCACCAAAACTTTGTTTAACGAATGTGAACTTAGTCGCATTACAATAAAAGAGAGGAAACCTGGGACCTATTGTCGAATAATAAGTCAATAAGGAGGAACAATTTAAAAGAAAAGTTATATAGATAATTAATATGTACCAAGTCTAGGTGGATCAAAGCTACATGTATTAATCTGATATAACTTATTTTGGTGAAAGACCTTTCTATTCTATTCATAAAAATAATTGGTTCCTCCAACACATGATTACAAAGGAAGTAGACTTTGCTCAAGAATATTTAGCATTGCGAATTGCTCAACAGGACAATTAAGATGAAGAATTTTATATACTCTTTTTTTTGAGTGAGAATTTTATATACTCTTGATGATATCATTAAGTATTTCATCCGTTTCAATTATTTGTTTATCTTTAATTAAAACAACTTTCATACAAAAATTATTAAAATAAACAAATGAATAAGAAAAGAAATATTTATTTTAGATTTAACGAGGTTTTACAAAGGCAAAAGCACTTTTTTTTAATACTTAACACAATTACATTGAAGTCATTCGGTTTTCAAATTATACAATACTACTACATATTGATTAGATTAGGTTACTATTTGACATTTTCTCCTATTTTCTTGAACTACGGAGTATGTGTTAAAATATACTCCAGATAATTATCGCTCATGATAGGTGGGAGTATCAACAAAAATGTGTTTTCATACTAGAAATAAGTTTTGACAAAATATTTACTTCATGATTGATTTCTATGAAAAATAACTTTTTTCCTATCGAAAAATATTTGACTGAGTAGAACGTTCCAAGGACATGTTGATATGTCTTTATTTTGGCTTGATTTTACAACGTTCCTCATATGCTTTGGAGTGTATATTCTCGTGTTTATGTGCTAAAAATATCCATCATGCCCCTATTTCTTTCACTTTGGTCTACACCCATCTTGTAGGTGCTAAGGCCGAAAGTAGGGGGCGTGACGAGAAGAATCGATCAAAGAAGAAGCATGAGAAAGAGAAGAGAAAAATGAAGAAAATGGAGGATGATACTCTGCCGGCAGGCCGGCAGCCGGTCCACCGGCAGAGCACCCCTCAAAGAAGCAGCCAAAGTTACAAGACAAGAAGAAGAGTGACTTCTACCGGCAGGCCGGTAGCCGGCCCACCGGTAGAAGCCACAATCCCATACTTAGCCATTTTGAAGAAGCGATTTTGGAGAAAAAGAAACATGTGCTCGCTACCGGTAGAGCAACCGGCAGCCGGTCTA
>JAGPOY010003612.1:6439-19375 GCA_018983105.1 Silene uniflora | reverse complement strand
TGGTAAAAGTAAGAGAGAGGTTTTGGTGGGGTAGTGAATGGAATAATAAATGATTGAAAATATTGGAAAGTGGAAAAATGATTGGAAATATTGGAAAGTGGAAAAATGATTGGGTTGGTGACCCAGGTCGTGACCTTCTGCTTGGGAGGGTAAAAGTGGGTCAAGATTAATAAGGTGTGATTAAGAGGAAAAATCTTGGTGACCCGATTAAGGTGACCTTCTGCTTGGGGATGGTCTTATAAAAGATGTATCCATCATCAACTTTATAAATATTTATCGGATTAGAGTAAAATTTATTTGAATATTAAACTTGGTTCAGGATAAGACAAGATAACATAATTTGCATTAATTGATTAGTACCTCACTCTTGCCTTTCAACATCGTGATAATTAATCCAATTGAGTAATTAGTCCTTACAGAAATTGTGACTATTTCAATAATAATTTCAGAGTTTCAGTTTATGTCACAAATATGGTAATGGTCCCTAATTTCAATAATTAGGGCACTTTACCACTTAGATTTGTATTGACTATTGAGTAAAGAGTAAAAACTGTTTGTACTTTGTAGTCCAAGAGTAACCTAATGTTGACAAAATAACGTACTAATAAAGAGTAATGGTTATTCGTATCTCGAGAATGCAACAATTTATGTTAAAACTTATGAATGAGAGTTTTAGTATCCTAGTGATCCCGTCTGACTTGAATCTAAACTAAATCGGATGATCTACGTACACAGGGAAAAAAATGAGTAATGATTACTCTACTAATAATAGTCTTGCAATTAGTAGTGAAGTTAAAAATTTCGATCAAGATGAGCGAAATTTTTCAAAAGAGACATCAATAACATAAGTGAAACTCGAAAACAATATACAAATTGTAAGTAAAATTTTCAAAATTTTCGTTGTTCAACCGAAAGGAGCCCTCTTCGTCATGTTAGCCTTAGTTCTGCAGCTGCATGCAAGTAATATTATACGGAGTACGAGTATATATGCAAGTAGGTATATATAACCCGATTTCATCTTAGGATGCGATATTGTCGTCTTAAGAGAAATTTATTAATTAGTTAGGCGTTATTATTTTAAACTAGTGTATGACTTTGACAAAAGGACATGCATGATGTATGCATCAGTTTTATTATCAGAAATAAATAAGTTGTAGAGTTATTAATACGATCAGAAATCGAAAGCAACAAACAACAGTATTAAGACTTTGATGCATGGAGGGTGTATAGCTTATGAATTACGTTGTTGTCGTTGTATTTGTCAGAACTTCAGAGGGGTAGGTGAGACATGTCTTTCTACACTTAAACTCATTTCAACGCAACTTATGTAATTTTGTGCACAAACTTATGTTTAACACGGATATACCCGTCTTAAGTTTACGACGGGTCGAGTAGTAAGAAAAAACAAGAGCAGAATGCATGGAAAATAGCAAAAGATTTACATAGTACTCCGTATCTTATATGCCTATATCTTATATGCCTAAATGAGTTGATATAATAATACTTGACCCGTTATTTTATACTTGTATTGTTAAGACGGATGGATATCTTTGTCTTAATGGAGACTAACTGAATTTTATGATATACTGATATGCAGCTTGCCTCTCTTGTGACATTAGACTTTGAAGGAGGAAATGTGATCAATTTATATGATAAAAAGAAATCATTTACAAATTATTATATTTGTCAAATAATGACCACAATTTACTACTGTTAGGAACGCGACTATCGTTTTTATACACTACAAGGAAAAAGCCACTTAGCAACCAACCTACTTAGTCCCTAATGTGGATAAATTGGTCGCTAATGACATTTAGCGACCAATTAGGGACTAATTTTAAATGGTCGCAATAGGCTCAGTTGCTAATTGCTATACGTTCATACCCGTGTCCCGAAGCCGGAGTTTTAGTTAGTCAAATGTTAGCTCCAAAATCTGGTCCAGACTCCAGATTTGATAATCTGGAGACACTCTTTCCTATCACATTTTCCTCTTTTTTGTTTGTTAATCAAGAACAAATAAAACCGTATAGTTGGTTGATCTTATCCATAATTAAACATTGTTTAATACTATTGATGTGCACGAAGTACGTATGAGTACTATTTTTATTTCAAATTATGGACTATATAACCAGTTATACATGTTGTATGCTGTAGACTCTGAGCTTTATGATAAAGTATCCGAGCTTTATGTTAAAAAAATACTCCCTCCTATTCACTGTTTTCTTCTCCTTTCATTTTCCCCTCAAAAATAAGAGGGTGGATTTGGACCACACAAAACACACCATTGAATTTGGACCACACAAATCAACCCAAAAAAGGAAATATGGAAGAAAACCTGAATAACCGAAAAAGGAAATAGGGAAGAAAACCCTGAATAACCGAAAAAGGAAATAGGGAAGAAAACCCTGAATAGGAGGGAGTATGAGATTTATTAGAAAGTATTAAGTCAATCCATTTACACATTAAAAACATAAACTTTGAATTAGCTCAGCAAAAATATATATAAGCTCGGATTCTTATACCTTAGTTGTACAATGCTTATGATGCAACTGGATGTATAATGACTATAATCTTATTCGTGGTTTATTTTAGATTTATAAAAAAATAAATAGAGATGGTACACCGTACTCCACTTCACATGTAGCAATGGAAGAATCGAGATTGCACGAGTACTCAAGTCGTTCTTACATTTGTGTATTTCCATACTAGATTCTCTATTTCCACCAATTTATATTACCAAGCAAGTTCTAATCTAAAACTCAATATCAATTAGACAATTAACAAAATTGATTAAATAAGGCCCGTACTACGATAAATGTAATGTTTATGCACGTATTACTCTGTTGAAATTGTTTTAGTCGCGTAATTAGAATGTAAGAAACCTAAACAATAGGTTTCAGGTTCGAATCATCTCTATGTGCATGTGAAGTTACTAAAATGACAAGGACCGAGAACAAAATAAAAATCTTGAAAAAGAGTCGTGTGATTAAAACGTAAGCATGTAGGAGTCGTCCCACATTTTTTCATGTACAAAACACCGAAACATATGAAACGAATATGCATATAACCATCTCATACCAAACTCACTAATACCAACCAAACATCACCAATTCTATGCAAGTCCCGTCTTAACTTAATACGGCTCTTATACCTAATTAACATCGAAGTGAAATAAAACAAGATTATCGGTCTTATCAAGACCGACTAAAGGAACATTTAGAAATACAAGCAATCACTAATAGTAAAGAAATACTTCTATTTGTAATTACCATTGACTTTTATCAATGATTTAAAATAAGAAAAATACCCAAAAAAGTTGACAAAGATTATTCCAAATTACCATTAATTAACATTTAACATGTGATTCATTACATTAGGTAGAGATTTAACAACCCTTACAACAAAAAAACAAGAAGGGATTTATAGGGGAGGAAACTAGGAGTCAAAATCTACCACATCCACCCATAGAATATTGCACTATTAAGTAGTGGTTATATATAACAAAACATTTTTTTTACTCTATAATAATATTTGGCATTTTCATAGTAGTCGTTACCAAAATCTACCTCCCAAAAATAAAAAATTATTGGGATAAGGAAAAAAAAAAAACAGTTCTCTACTCTGTTCTTCCTATGGTTTATGGTTTATTCTCAATGAGGGAGGCCAATCCAGTGATAATCTTGGAACTCTTCTTGGGATTGGTTTGCTCCTCCTTTGCCTCGGGCCCGCCCTTTACGTCTTCGTCCCCGGACATGTCAAAAACTGTCTCTGAATGAGATGAATTGGAGCTTGTCTCAGACTCGTCGGAATGGTGGGGCTCGGCTAAGATTGTGGACAGGGCTGGGGCGGGCTTGTTTAGGATCGGATTGTTGGAGATGGTGATTGCATTTGAGTCTGCTGGAGTGGGAAGGAGCCGGGTTGGAGGAGAGAGCCATTTGGCTTGAACATAGTCGGCTTTACGCCATGGCGGAATGTGCATGCCCTTCTTCTTTAGACTTTGTTTTGCTGCCTCGGATATAATGCAGATTATTTTAGCCAAACGATCAGATTTCCCGACAAAGATGTTGGGTAAAGTCTGGAGAATCGACTTGTAAGTCTTGGTTGATCTAGCAACCTCGAATTCAGATCGGAAATCGATGTCGATTATTAATCTCTCTCCTTCGACCATCACGTCCACGTACTCGTATTCCCCTGTTAGCCAATTTCAGAATTCAAAATCAATCCCAAGAACATGAATTTCAGGACCATTAACTTCACCCTGAATTTCAGGGGGAAACATTTAACTATACAGCTCAAAATCAGAAAGATGCTATCTTTATTGCAAAGATATAGAGTATTCAAAATCAAGTAACAAATCTAGAACCCGAACTTCCAAATCAAGTTATTCAGAAAATCGCGCATAATTTAATTGTAAAACCGTCTTACAAGACACCGTCTCTAACTAATTTCCCTATAATTGGGTTAATTCCCATTTGTAAACTAAAACATGCAAGAATTTACTTCAATCAATAAAGCTCACAAAAATACAGAGGAAACTGCCAAAATTCATGGGCAAATTTAATAATTAATCATACTATCCCTAGAAATCATCATGATAATTCGACAATTGCCGGTCCACCACAATCAATTATTGACAGTCATGTTTGTTCAAGTGCATGTATGATGTATGGTTCAAATCAAAACTTCAAACTCATACACTCTTACATTTAACTACATTAATTAACATGAAATAGAAACATCATGGAGAAATCCTTAGACGTGCGGTTGTACCACGTTATCGTACACCCCATCTAATCTCAGCAAACTGAAATCGACAACAATTCTCATCCTCGTAACTCATAAGTAACAAACTAACCCAAGAAAGTCAGGTACCGACGTACACCCGAATCAATTGGCAAAACACTTATGTATACAACGGTCTCATATGAGTTTTATGTATCACGTTATCGTACACCCAAACCAATCAGCAAATTGGAACAGATAACAATACTCATTCTCATAACTAACAACAACTAACCCAAGAAAATCAGGTACAATGTATGTATGTATGTATACAACGGTTTCATATGAGTTTTCGAACATTAATACACAAATCAATGCTTGTAAAACGAAAAAGCGGAGAAAAAAGAGGGAAAAGGAGAGATTACCAGCAGGAAAAGAAGGAGATTTCTCCCACTTAGATTTACAGATAGCAGCATCATAACCAACAGCCAATAAACCTTCAACAACAAGCTTTCGCAATTCGTCTTTCCGCTTAAACACCTTATTATTCTTCTCCGCCACCACTCTCGCCGTATCCGCCACCACATTCCTCTCATTCACCGTCGCACACACCACCAAACTCTGTTCCAATTCAATCAATTACACAATCAATTTCTCCCTCCATCAATTTCTCCGTCCCTCCGTCCCAATCATTTGTTTATTTTATTAATTCTTTGTGAGGAGTATTTTAATCAAACGTAAACAAATGATTGAGATTGAGACGAAGGAAAATTAAACTCTTTTAAGCCGAATTGATCTAACAAACAAGAAATCAGCATCCATGTTAGTCGGAAATAACTATTAAATAAACTCGTGTAAGACCGCCTTATTCCGAAATAATTACTACCACCGTCACAATTCAAATAACGCAACTTCTTTAAGACTAAAGTAGTTATTTTATCGCTATTTCTTAAACAAACAGTAAATACAAACCCTAATTTCATCAAAAATTAGGGAAATTCACAAATCAATTAAATCAATCAAGAACATACCTTAAGAAAATCGCCGATATCGGCAGCATCAGCTTCACCATCAGAACCATCACTACCATTACCATTAAAACAATTACACCGATTCTTCACCCCATGTTTCTCACTATTATTATTCTCCTCAATAAAATTCGTCACCATTTTCGCTAAACAAACCGAGCTCGGCTCAAACATCTCCGCCGCCGGATGCACCGCCGTAGTCGGCGGTGCATGCGGCGGCGGAATCCTGAACAATCTCTTCAACCTCGACTTCACTACCGGCTTCGCCACCGCAACAACCGCCGCCGACGCCTCTTCTCCACCGTCAATCGGCTTAATCTTCGACGACATCAACATTCTCAAATCAATTTTTCCCTAATAATTAAGCTTAAAATTCAGTAATTAAAGCATATTAAGCAAGAAATAAACTTAAATTTATGCTTTACTTAGACTAAACTACACTCAAACTCAATTTAATTTGTAATTTTAGGGTTTTTTTTTGCCCAAATTGGAAGATTAGATTAGATTTTTGGATAATATTTTTGATTATTTAAATGAAATTTGGTGGTTAAAGGAAGGAAGATTAGAGAGGATAGATTGAAAGTTTGGTCATATTTTTATAGAGAGAGAGGACTGAGGAGGGAGAGAGTGTAGAGGAAGGTAGGGGGAGCTGACTAGGTTCGGATGTTTGCCACGTTGATATTGTACGTGGCGATGTTATTTTGGTGTGGTTTTACCGAGTAATTCTTCCGTCGTCCGGGAGGATGGTACTCCTCACACACAAAGACATTATAATATTCATTTGGTGGATGGTCTTTGTGTGTGAGGAGTATCGTCCTCCGGGAGGACGGTAGAATTTTTGGGTTTTACCATTGCCGGGTTCTCTATCTTATTTTCGTGTTTATTTTTATCTTCGAGTGAGTCTTTTGAGAGACTGTCTTTCAAGAACTTTATTGAGATTCAATAACTAATAAGTTTATTGAGATACTATTTTATAATTTTAAGAAAAAATGGTATGAAAGATAATAAAATAGGTACAAATCTTGATTAAAAGTAACTTATTATGTGGATGGATAGGTACGAAAGACTGGTTTTAAATAACTTATTGAAAGATCGTCTCTTCAGGGTTTCACTGTTTATCTTATGTTTACATAATTATAAAATATGGTTTAATACCACTAAGATTTTATTATCTCAATATGCTTAGATAATTTTAAAGGATTATATGATTTCATTTTTCGAAATTGCTATATCACGCCCCCTATTTTACTATATCACGCCCCCTATTTTGTAATATTTTCCAAGTTTGCCCTTTACCATGTCAAATAATTGTAGCCAAAAATAAGTAAATGTTTAATTGTTAATCGTGTTTCCGAGACGGTAAAAAAAAAACGTAGACAGTTAATTGTTAATCGTATTTCCGAGACGGTAAAAAAAAAAAGTAAACATTTATTATATCATTTACTTACTTTTACCAAACTCCCTCTAATTAAAATTTACCCTAAATGACATTGTTTATTCACTTTAAAAACTCAATCGTAAAAAATTTTACCATTAAAATTGTTTTTAACGGTAAATTCGTAATGAATCCCATGATGACTCCACAACGGACAAGGTTCCCGATGATGACCCATTTATTGCGGCGGAAGTCGAAGTGCGAGACTAAGCTGACTCGTCTTGTGGTGCACACGTCCCATCCCCCGACCCGCCGTCTGTACCACACGGCCAGACCCCCGACCCGTCGTGTGTAGCACACGGCCAAACCCCTAAATGTTTTTAACAAATAAAATTTCATGTAAAAATGAATGCATCAAATGCCTCATGGCATAATGGTTGTAGGCTGAATGCATAGATTCTGCACTCTATTTGAGAGCTAGAGTTCGACTCCCACTCTCAACTATTTTTTGATTCCTTTTCCAATTAATAGAGTAATAGTCATTATAACTCATTATCATCAATCTCTCCTCTTTTTTAACTCACACTTTCTTCTCATAACATTTATTATTGATTGTAATTTTTTTTAAATTAAAACTTTAATATGAGTAAAGATGTAAAAATTGTAAAAGATTATGTAATTTTACGACCGTCTACGTCTTTAAACCGTCTCAAAAATTCAATTATTATAATAGAAACCGTCTTCGAAACACGTTTACGATGAAAATTCAATTATTATCATTATTTTTTACTAGAGTAAATTTATATTCAAGGGGCAAACTTGGAATAAATAATAAAATAGGGGGCGTGATATAGTAAAATAGGGGGCGTGATATAGCAGATCTCTTTTATTTGGATAAAGCCTTATCTTACTCGTTTTAGTCTTGAGAAGAATGTGATGGTTAACATTTCATCAAAAAAAAAAATGTGATGGTTTTATCCAAATTATTTGAATGTGTTTTTATTCATTATTGTGAATTACTTTAATTCGATATGCCATAAAATGCAAAAGTGGAGTAGAAGTTAGAACACGAAAATAAGACAGATAACTTGCTTATGAAATTGACCAGACGTGGAATAACGTGAAAGAAAAACCTTAATGGGTTAGTGGTTTAGTGTAATAGAGTTAGATATGCTATATAAACCTAGGTTAATTATGTTTTATAGAAAAATTAGGAGTAACGGTTTCTCACTAAGTTATTAAAAGACCATTTTTTTACTCGTTTATGTGTTTTTCGAGCTTTTAATATTGATTGTGATTCAAAATGTGTTTTTAGATCATACGGAGCATATGTTCCGTCACAAACTTGTGACTTCTGACAAAGAGCAAATAGGGAAACTGTGAAAGGCTACAAGTTTGTGACCGACACAAGCAAGACGATCCGATTTATGAGATATCGAGACCGTTTATCGAGATACTCGAGAGTATCCCCTCGGAAAGCGGGGGTGCGCGTGGAGGGATATGGGTAAGAAGCGTGTGTGAATAACGAAATGACGAGAATGCCACTGGATAAGTTTGTAATGGTAGGTGAAAGTGGACGTTGATGTGTCTAGATAGTGAAAGCTTGAAAGGGACATAAAGGGTAGAATGGTAAATTGCGAGTGGATTGAAACTGGTATGGAAAGATTGACATGAGATTGGTGCGTTGTGGACTTGTGGCCTTTTATTTGACATGGTAACGTATTATTATTACTCACCTTGTTCGTATTGGCTGGCTAATGTGAGGTAGCAAATCTATTTTTATCTAAATCAAAATATTTTTTTAAAATTTAAACTTATCCATTCACAATAAAATAAGAAATATTTTATCCAATTCAAGATTTCAAGTCATATAAATTTGGAAAATTTTAGCCATAAATATAGTAAAAAATACTCCCTCCCATTCATTATAAGTGTCTCATTATGAGGATGGTACGAGAATTAAGGAAATGAGTTAAATAATGTAAAGTATTGTAGTGGGGTGAGGTAATTGGAGAGAGGGAAGGTAATGTGGGGTATTATTGTGAGTAAAATGATTAAAATAAGTATTGTTATAGGGTGAGGTGGGGTATTGTTGTGGGTTGAAGTGATTAAAATAAGTATAAAACATTGCCAAAAATAGACAATGGGACATTATTGTGAATAGACGAAAATGGAAAATGGGACACTTATAATGAATGGGAGGGAGTATTAAATTAAGAAATTAACATTATAGAGTTCTAACATGGGCCATGTTATTTTCGACTTGAATTCAATTCTTATAAGCTCAATTCAGATCAGTTTAATATAATTTTGTATTTTATATAAGCTCAATTCAGTTTAGCAAATTTCAATCCAAAAAAATAGGGCTATAGTGTTTCATAGAATTATGTTTAAAATAAATATATGAATAAATGATGTGAAATAAAGCTAAAGTGTTGCCTTCAACACCACAAAAAGGTAAATAGCATAGCCACAAATGAATGTCAAGGCAAAAGTTAATATAGATCGAGTATCTTAGTCGGTGCACTAGTTATTTAGAGAGTAATTTTAATGATAAATTGCAAATTTCAACTCATTTTATAATTTTAATGATAAATTGCAAATTTCAACTCATTTTATATATGTACGTACGATTGTCCTTCATAGCTCTATATCTATTGCTGCTACTACGGAGTAGTCATTATCCCATTGGTTTATTCTATACATTGATGGTTAAATTAGGCTTGTATAAGAAGGCTTGTTTTAATTCTTAAAAAGTGAAGTTGGTCCCCTTTTATATGGACTATTTTCGTCTGAAACAATAAAGAAGGGTTTTGAGATCATTTTACAATTCATTGTGACCACTTTGAAAATCAAGTTAACAATTAGCTGTAACATTAATTAGACATTTAGACCATTAACCATAAAATGATCACAAAACCCTGTTTTATTTGTCTCAAACGAAATTGACAATTTAAAACAAGAATTATTAGCGAAGAAAGTAAAAAAACTAATGATGAAATTATGCACTCTTTAGTCAAGAATCATGGAGATAAATTAGTTCTATCTTTCATTTATGAAAGTAATTAGCTTTAAGTTATACGGCATATTAGAGTAGGGCTCAGTCGCTCACAAATCATAATTTTCTTTTACTAATAATCAAACTTTAGTTGGTGATGCTTGCAAGTCACACGGCTACCCTTATGATCAAAATAAATGATTCTTGTCTGTGTTACCAAAATAAAAATTAAAATAAATGATTGTTGTCTTCTTTTTTCCAACAAGAGCTCAAAAGTTGAGGCAAGAAATTGTAAAGAATCATCATAAAGAAATGGAAAGAATAATATAAAGAAAAAGCTAGGGAAACCAATCATAAATAAAAGGAAATTATAACTAATTAATCATAATTTTGGTGTGTCATATTTAATCTCTGTCGTAATAATTTCTTATATTCCCAACTTTATACGTAATATTTCATCTGTCATTGAAATTTGAAAGTCCTTTTATTTTTCACTATTAATTGTTTTACAATTTTGTAAATGTTAGTTAACTTAACTGGTAAAGTCACGAGGAGTGATGTTCAACTATATATTCATTGCATGTGTTCAAATCATGTCAAGATCATGTTTACTCGTGTAACTCTCTTTACACGGAAAAAAACTACCCCATACGTATTCTTTATATTTTACCCTATACTTCATCATTTTGGATGTTCGATAACATCTTTTGCCCCGCCATGTGAGTATTATTTTGAAACAATGCAAGAACTTTTATACCGGACATTAGCTATATCATAAATTGTAAGTATAATTTGGAAAGAGTGAAAAGTATTTCTATGGTAGAGAGAGTAGCTTTTATTGTATTTTAGCACTTTGTTCATCACCTTACTAAAGAAAAGTTAAAAGTATTCTTCAAAGAGTGAAAAGTAAAAAAATAAAATAAATAAATCAGAGATGAAAATATTACAAAGCTGTAAGAAGTTGTGATTAAAAATAAAATAAAAAAGGTTTTAGAGTTTGAGATAATTTCGGGCTACGTTACCTAAGTGCAAAGAATCTTGCTTCATTATAAGTTGTGGGCCTAATTTTAGCTAATAATGGCCCATCATTTCATGAGACTTCCTTATTGCTTTCTGACCCAAAGGCCCACTATTATTTGCCTTTGTGTAAGGAAGTGTACAATGGTATTTTCTCGATCACAAAATCTCATTTTAGACGGACACTATCCGTTTAAAGAGTTGTAGACGGGTCAAATATATCACCACTTTCATAATAAGACAAACAACGAGTTAGATGGTGGGAGTCTTCCGTTTTATTATGAAAGTGGAAACATATTTAACCCGTTTAGATCTTAGACGGATATACTCGTCTACAATGAGACTTGTGTTTTGAGAGACCCCGACATATTTTAGTTTTTCATTACTGTGTTTGAAGAAATAGATTATACATCGGCTGTATTTCCACCAGGCACCAGTTGTATAGTTTTTGAACATTGTAATAAAAAAATTGAGTTTTATTTTAAAAATTATGAATTCTTGTATAAAGTATTTGAGTTTATTCATTTAAACATTAAACTCAAAAAACTACAATTTAACTCAAAAACATTACATATAAGCTCAGTTAAATTTGCTTTTGACGGGAAAAAAATTAAAATCTAACTTATCAACTTTAATAAGTTCGGAAAAAACACACATAAACTCAAAAACAAATAAGGTCTGAGGTAATATATTCGATGTATCTTCCTATTTCTCCTCCATCTGTTTCGTTAAGTCATTTTAGATTTGTTAAACACGTTAGATTTGGTTTCCTTTATACTCCCTCTCATTCATAATAAGTGTCTCATTTTATTCCCTTCTATTCATAATAAGTGTCTCATTGTTTGAATATATGAGTGTAGTATTTAATAAAATGGGACACTTATTATGAATAAGAGGGAATGAAATGGGACACTTATTATGAATGGGAGGGAGTAAGAATTAAGAAAAGTATTGAAAATGCTAAACTATTGATAATAATATTGATTTGTAAAATATTGCATGAGAATTTGGAAGGAGAAAGAAGTTTATCAAAAATGAAAAACGAGGAAGAAACATTTTTTTATTTAAACTAGTTGTTTCCCCGCGCCCTACCGGGCGCGGGATTGCAATTTTGGTACCGCAATGTTGAAGCCGTCTATTAAAACTCATATCATAAACGTAAATTCCGAGCCATACATATACGTCACACTTTATCGTTGAAATAGGAGGGCTTAATAATCGTAAAAGTTTACTTGTGTTAAGCCTTGCTTCACTTGAAATGAAATACTTGGTAGGTAGTTTATAATATAATAGAGCTATGCTGGAGTCGGCCATTCATATACAAGCTAGATACAATTACTATTAAACATATTGCAGAGGAGATTTCCTATCGGAGTTTCCAACTCATAACAACGTTCTTTACATAGAAATATTACAAAATATTAAACATATTGCAAAGTTTGGAAAGAGGAGATCTCCTATCGGAGTTTCCCACTCATAACAACGCTCTTTACATAGAAATATTACAAAATAGTTGGAGAAGCATCGAGCTAGGTGTGGCTTAGGCCTATAATCCATGAAATGTTAGTTTGCTGATCTTGAAAATCTTCACGGTATAAAATCATACTTAAAACCAAAGAGCTTACAGTAGGCTCTTGAAGCTAGACGAGAGATATATCCCTTAGCACCCATCTTAGCACTTGGGTGTAAGAAAGAGATATGGCTGGTGCTACCTGAATGTAGAACGAAGTGGCCTGTACTTTTTTCACAATGGAGCGAAGGCAATCCTCTTTCTCCTACATAGAATTCATAGGTGG
>JAGPOY010003611.1:0-12937 GCA_018983105.1 Silene uniflora | reverse complement strand
TTTAAGAGTAACATATGGTTTTAACTTTTAACATATGTATGTATGTGTGGATTCTCGTTTTTTAATTAGAGTTTGTAAAAAAAAAAAAAAAAGGAATGAAATTAGGAGAGAGAGTAAGTAAATAAGGTTATGAAAGTGGGGGGTCCTACCAACAAAAATGTCTCTTCAATGCCTAAAATCTAGGGACCAATGAAAACTCTTAAAAGACTTCAACTTTTATAGTAAAGAGATGTATTAGCCATCTAATTATTAGACCGTCTTCTAATCAAAGCCAAATAATTTGACAAATAAGTTAAAACTGCCCAACTTATAGAAAGCTATCGATAACTAAACGATTCCTTATAAGAAATAATACATCAATAATTATATAAACTAAACTATATTGAACTAATTAAATTAATCAAAAGTTGCTATAAATGTACAAATGAAAACAACGAAGAGACCAGTTTGGTCACGGGCAGTGAGGCTCTACCCTACTAAGACAAATTATTATTACAATCTTGCAAATTGCATCCTTATTTTGCTTATTTTATGTGTCATTATTGTTATAGTAATTGATAAAATTTCAATATGAGCAAGTGAGTCGAACCTCATAATAGTTTCACAAAAATTTTGGAGAGACGGTCTCTCATTAATGCTAGTGACGCAAAGGCAAAAACCGCCGCAAAGGGGAATGCCGAGGCTTCAAAATGTCGTTTGGTGGCTATATAGTATATACTTATCTCAAATTAGCTGGTCTTGCTTCAAACGAGCCATTTTAATTGGTTTGAAAAAATAAGATGAGATTTCGTAACCATTTTACAGCCAAATGTGAGTTAGTGACCACTATTGAAAAACAAGTTACTAGAAACTAACTGTAACACTTGTTGTACCATTTTGATTACATTTAACCACTAAATGGTCACTTATACCCGTCTGAAACTTCAAACAAAAAGTGGCCGTTTGAAACAAAAATTTGTGATCTCAAATTACTTGCATTGTGCTATGACAAGGTCAAATGTATAGTGGCTAGTACTCAAAAGAATGAAAAAACAGTCATGAATCGAATAACACGTTTTTTCCGCAATTTTGCATGTTTTCCGCAAATGCCCTAAGATGGGATATGATAGGGAAATTGTAGCCGTCAAATACTCAAATACCACAGACCAAATCTTATCTAGTAATCAATGGTGGAGCTAGGGAGCTAGTAGGAGCGCTCGTCCCCGCTGAACTTTGAAAAATCCAAAATTTTTAGTTAAAATTTTCAAATTTTCCTTAGGAAATTTATCGCTCGCCCCCTCTCAAATTTTTCGCCCCCCTAACGGAAAATCCTGGCTCCGCCACTGCTAGTAACCTATACGGCTATGACCTATACGTGCTATGCTGCTTTGACAAAAGTAAGAAATGAACACGCTTGTGAGACAAAAAGGCAAGTGGGAGGGATAAGTAGGAGAGCAAGTGAGAGAGCTTGTGAGAGGTCACAAGCTTGTGACCGTCACAAGCAAGGCGGGCTGTTTTAGTAGGTATTGTGGTTTATGTGATACTATTATATGGTACGGCGGCAGATAAAAATGTTCATTTTATGTTAAAAACGCTCACTTGCAAAAAGTGGTCATTTTGTAATAAAAGAAACTGATTAATTTTTAACGTAAAATAATCACTTTTTATTGTGGTCGCATCAACAACAGCTCATAGTATAATTTGTGCAATAATATACTTCCTAATAAATTTGAAAATTTTTCATTTCTGGACATATAATTTGGTGATTTACTAATACTTTGTGATATCATGACGGTAATCAAAGTTTTAACCTTAACAAAATTGTTAGGAAATTTAAAATAATTCACCCGGCCACCACATTTTCATTAAATATTTAATATAGCTAGATAAAGAAAATAGGAAAAAAAAAATTGTATATATGAAGATTATGGAAAATCAAACGAAACATCTGATTAAGTTGAAGGGTATACGATATGATCGATATGCTCGGAGAAAAACTCATCGTCTTCATCCTACATTATTAGGATTAAAAAGATGGAATATACCTACAACTTTTATTGCCATTGTCTTTTCGAATTGCAAACGTTTCAATAGTGAAAAATGTCAATAAATCAAATAATTCTCCTAGTTAACAAGTTTAAGATCCACACAATTCATAGCAATCGATGTTGAGCTGACCTCATGGATCACTCGTATACAACCTTTTTGCATTATTAGTTGACCTCTATCATGAATTTCTAAGGCACTATTATGATTATAATTCAATGCAAGTCAATGCGTAGAAAGAAATTTTTTAGTGGCTATAGTATGTAGTTGGTCCATGCATAAGGACATGATGTTCATTAGACAAATATATGTATGCCACATGAGTTTAACTTTTGTGAAGTTTCGACCAAGTTCTATAGGGCAACCCATGCTATACAAATTGATTCGAGTTATTTTAGCCTAGAAATTACTCTTTGGGTCTTATATGAAATTTCACATGAAATCAAAATGCAGATTATGATGCTGATGAGATTTGAACTCAAGTTATGAGTATTATTGCTTATGACTCTACCATTTAAGATAACTAAATACGGAGTATTTGTTAAAATCGAAGATATATGCCATACTTACGATTATGCAAAGTACTATTTAGTCTAATTTGTAAATTGATTCATTGACAATGTGAGCGTAACTATTTGTCTTGTTCCTCTAAATAATAATGTGAGAAATTAACGAGTGATATTTATTTGAATTAAAGTCATTTTTACCGATGAATTTATCAGGATATTCGCACGTCAGCTTACATTTGTCATTGTATTTCTCCTATTTATTACCCTAGAGAAAACAGTAGAATAGCTCACTCATTAGCTCAAGAAGCTATGTTACAAGCTATTTATTTCGTATGGCCAAAAAAATGAAAATAACCCGGATAATTACCAATATTTATCCATAAAATGGAAGTCGGACATGAAACTTTTTATAGCATCGATCGACCCATCAATTAGCTAAAAAAGCTACTACAAATTTTATCCATAAATTTGCCTAAATTCCAACGAATAAAACTAAAAATTCTTTTGGAAATGGATGTGAATTGAATTGTCATAATCGAAAGCAACTTATTCCACCACTTGGTCATGGTATGATAAACTCACATGGCTAGCTATGTGAAACGTTCCTCCACTTACGAAATTTATGGCTAATTCTTCTTCCGTAGTCCCATTTTAATCGTGGTCCTCCAGGCTCCGGTGCAAGTTTACATCGTCATTTTAATGACGTTGAATCGCGTAACATTATTAACCTGATCGATTGAGCTCACTTTTTTGATAAATAAACTCGCGATTTCTTATACTCCTGAAAATATGAAACTTGTCCGCCAAATTTTGTTTGCAACTCAAATGGTACGGTTTGGCGAGTCATATGCGCAACTTTTATGGTCTGACTAGTTCTATACGCAATTTAAATGGTCTAACGAGTCATATACATTATACATAACACTAATCCAACTAGTATGGCGAGTCATATGTATATTCGAATTCGAATTTGAAGATGAGTTGGTTAATATCAAGACGTGATTAATAATTTATCAGGATGGATTTTTTTTAATTAGTTGTAAGTTTTATTTTCAATTTTATGCATGCATTTGAAAACTTCCTAAATTTTTTGTGTTTCCTGTTATTAGGAAGGAGTAAGAGATATGGTATACTCCCTCCATTCAACTTTTATCACCCCATTTCAATATAATACACCTCACATATATTGGACATATGGGGTGATAATTTATGAATGGAGGGAGTATTAGAATATACCATATATCTTACCGTATAAGTTATCAGTTATATTATGTTAGTGTCTTGCAGAATAAGTTAGTACGATATATTCTAGATCTAGGGTTTAAGGTTTGAGCCAGTACTATAAATACTGGTATTATGTATTCGTATGATTAACCCAATTATATTATCAATAATAAAGCATATATATGAAATATATCTCTCTATATTTTAGCATGGTATCAGAGCCTCTTTCTTGAGAACTCTTAAAAAATCGCTTCCGCTACCTCGCCGGTAGGTTAATAAAGTCGTAAGAAGCCTACCGGCGGGATTTGGTTATTTACTATTTCGTATCTAATTTATCTTTAAAAAAGAAAAAAAAAAAATCAAAAGTATGTGCTCTTATTCCGTCTGTCCGTATTTGTACATCTAAAAACAGAGATGTTGGGGAAAAGAGTTCAACAAGTTTGTTGGACGTATCTCTTCATATATGATTACACAATGGTATTTGGTAAGAACGTACGAATACATAATACCAGTATTTATAGTACTGGCTCAAACTTTAAACCCTAGATCTAGAATATATCGTACTAACTTATTCTGCAAGACGCTAACATAATATAACTAATAACTTATACGGTAAGATATATGGTATATTCTAATATACCATATCTCTTACTCCTTCCTAATACATGTTAATCATGTCATTTAATTTAGCATGTGCTACGTAATAATCAAGAAAATGATTGATCGTTAATTTCCCTCCTATCTAAATCCGGACGCCACAAATTACGAATCAAACTAGCCAAATGGAATAGCTAGCTGGTCTTACATAAGATGATAATATATAACGGTTTAAATAATAACACCGGATTCAATTGCTATCACTTGATGATAATAAGTTAGATAAACTTTTTGTTATTACTTAAATAACTATTTTCTTTATTATATGACACATTTATTTGGATCTGTTTTACTATTAAAACGAACGTTACCGACTTTGCCAGGTTAATAAACAAGAATTTGCGGTCATGGAAAACTTGCCGTGTCTTTCACTTGCTTGATTGCCATCTTCTTCAGGTTTGCTTTTCCGTATCGTTGTTTGCCATTGTAATAAAAATCAATCAATAATACAACAATGACAACCTTAGATTAAAATACGTCCTTTTTTCACCATCTCAAATCTTAAGAGATTGATTAGACGATAAATTTGCAAATTTTTTGGTAAAAACTACCTCATATAGTTCGGATTTGAGCTCGTTAAGGCCACAGAAGTGGCACGACTCTCCGATTATAAAACAATGTCTCATTTGTTGCAATCATCGAACCTAGCTAGCTAATAAGAAACATATCACTGGGAGGGAGGCGCATTACCAAACGAATAAGATAAACTGGAATAAAAATCGAAAATTTTAAATGAAAAACTAGGGTTTTCCATAGTTTAGCCCGTGCCCCCTCCCCGCTCCATCACTACCCATCGACAATATGTATACAAATTATCGCATTTTTGTTTTGGGATTCCCAAGGGCAAATATTATATATTCACATATGCGCTGACGATAATTGAAATAGATCATGGAGATATATTATTCCTCAAAACTATTTTACTAGTTAAGTGAACCGACATATTTACAAACTGTCGCATACATATAATTATGAAATATCTGTTTAATCGGCCCAACGCACACAAAAAAATATCAGTTAAAAGTTCTCATAATTCAAAAGAATAAAATATACCTAATTAATAAGCTGCTAAGCACCCATAATTAACATACAAAATTTGATAAGGGGAGTGCTAGGGCGACACCGGGTGTTACTGAGTTTCGGTAACACCCTAATAAAAAAATAAAAAATAGAAGAGTATTTTTCGTATTTGCGCCAATCTCGAAAGGGTAGAACCGTAATTCACATATTACAATAGGTTGATCAAGGGCGGCCGGCGGTGGTTGGCAGTCAACGGTGGTTGGCTGCCCGAAGATAACCAACCATCAAATGAAACCTCAAAAAGGTTGTTAGTGAGGCTTGAACACAAGACCTCTTAGTTGAGATGCAGTTGTTATCACCACTATGCCACATAAATCTTGTTGTCAAATTTATATTTCTTTTGGTATATAGATGCGTATGCTAAAACTTAAGTTAAAACAATATGTACCTATAATAATTATTAAATGTACTTCTAACTTATATTTAATGTACCTTTAGTATAAAATCAAAATAATGGTTAGTTACCAAAGTCTATTTGATAAAAAAATGAACAACAATTTTGCGTATTTATAGTTTACATAATTATTATAAAATTTACATTTATTATAGGTGTCATATTGTTTTAACAAAAAATGTATATAGTAAAATATATTTATGTCAAATGTACATTATATTTCCATTGGATGTACATAATATTATCCTATATGACATCTCATGTATATTTCAATTATTTATGAAATATATATCATTAATCGTTACGTTCATCTTATATATATATGGGGTACACTTACCATATGATCAAAAATTCTTGTGTCCTCCGGGAGGACCGTCCTCCTTACACTCACGCCATTATAATATTACATTTAGTGGATTGCTTTTAAGTGTGATGAGGATGGTCCACCCGGAGGACACAAGAATTTTTCCCATATCACATAGGTACATCTTATAACAACTATACATTTTGTAACAATTATAGGTACACATCATATTTACTACAATTTTTTATTAACTTTATTCACTTACTCATCGATGTCACATTATTTATATTGGAGATACATTAAATATAAATCATAAATACAAAGAATAATTACCTTAAGTGCATTATATGCGTTTAATTTTTATTAAGTACACTTAACTAACTTGGCATGTACATTGTTGATTTTATATTGAAGGTACATTTAATACTTTTTCCGTTCCATTTGATTCTTTACGTTTGCTTTATACACATATGTCAATGCACATATTCTTTTGTCTATATCGTTAGTTACATGTTACTAAAAATTATAAAAGTTTGATATTCGTAATCCACTCGGTATGACGATTTAAACAAGATTTCACATGACTATCTTTTAGGTTATACTCAGAAGTATCCTGCGCTTCGCACGGCCTTTTTTAAGATTTTATTATTATAATTGAAGATAAATAATATAATTTATGATCTATAATATTTTTAATTATAAAATAAAAATAAATTAATGTTTCTCAATTTTTTTTTTGTTTAACTTCAGTGTTCTAAAATAAAATACATATAATTTTAATTAAAATTGATAAGTGATAATTAATTATGCATGATCAACGTTTTAAAAAATATTTAACTAAAATTAATTATTAGTTAGTCATAATCAATATTTTATACATTTAAGTATAAATATTTAATTTAAGATATTAAAGAAAACTGTAACGTGTTTTGATTATTCAAATGCACTCGCGATCACTATATACATACATACTCGTTATAACACTATTTAAACCTATCAAAATCTCATATGTATTCAATTTCTCGCAATATAATTTTTTTTCATAACCACACTATAATTAAAAACTTATCTCTTAGCATTTTTTTAAGCTCTGTTTTTAATACATATGACTCTTGAAAAAATATATTTTTAAATTGATTTTATGGTCCAAGTTGTATAATAATTACCTATAATAATATTGGAGATACATATAATATAAAGCATAGATACAAAAAATAATTACCATAAGTACATTCAATGTACTTATAGAATAATTACCATAATAATATAATATAGATACGTATGCTAAAACTTGAGTTAAAACCATATATATGTACCTATAATAATTATTAAATATAGTTCTAACTTGTATTCAATGTACCTTTAGTATAAGATCAATATAATGCTCAGTTACTAAAGTGTATTTGATAAAAAAAAAAAAAAAATCCGTACTATAGTTTACATAATTATTATAAAATTTACATTTATTATAAAAGAAAAATTGTCAAAATAAAGGTTTAGCATATGATATATACTCCTTCAGTTTGGCACATTTGTTTATCTGTGATTAAAATATCTTTCTCATAGAATATACTCCCTTCATACCGGTCATTTGATTAAAATATCTGATCCAAACCTAACTTTCGGATCGGATATTTAAAAAATCGTATTAGATACGGATCAGGTATTGGATCAGTTTGGATAATCGGACTTTTTTTGCCCAGCCCTGGTTTCAGGTATTTGTTTTTTGGGTCGGTCACTTTGAGTAAATGGCTAAAACACTTTAGTTAGTACAATATATTTGTAAAAACTATTTATCATAAACGCTCGTAACCGAATAACCAATAATGAAACTTTATTTTTATATAATATAATATTAATATGACATAACGGTCAATTATGGGTCAGGTCTTTTCAGACCTGGTCATCTCGGATGAGTCAATATTGGGTCAATTCAGGTTTGGGCCGGGTCAAGCAAGTTTATGCCATTTTCGGGTTTCGGGTCGTGTCAGCTGGGTATGGGCCGTTTTACCAGGTCTATTTAAGTGTATAATATGCATACTTGTTAGGTACATTTTATGTAGATAGGAAATACATTATCTATACTATAGGTAGATATAATTATATTTAAGGTACGTATCATGTATATTTTAATTAGTTTTTAAGTATGAGTCAGTAATTCATCTCGGGTACATTTTAAATTTTACACTTATATACACAGATACATGAATATAAAATAAAGGTAAATTTTATAATAATTATTGGTACGTAGTTACGTATCATGTTATTTAATTAACTCAATATGCATATTTCCTTACATTGAAAATATATTAAATACTCTGTATAAATTAAAAGTACTTTTAATAGTTATTATAGTTAAAATATTTTTACTCGGATTCTCATGTACATATAACAAAAGAAATAAAAACTTAATGAAAAGTTAGATGTGTTACAATGGTAATAACAAGTGCTGGCGAACTTGTAGGTCATGGGTTCGACACCTACCACCGACATATTTTTGTGTAAGAAAAATTATTATAGGTGCAATTGATTTAACTCAAATTTTAGTAGACATATATATAACAAAAGAGATACTAAAATAACAACAAGATGCTTGTGCCATAGTGGTAATAGCATGTAAATTTCATTCTAATGGTTGTGGGTTCAAGCCCCATTAACAACATTTTTTAAGTTTTCTTTGATGGTTGATCGTCTTTAACCACTGGCCGTCAACCACCGTCCACCGGTGTTGACCGACCATCTTTGGTCGTTGACCACTAATGACCGGTGGTCAAACCGCCCTTAAATTAATTAATTAATGTTAGTTACCTAAACTACCCTTGACCACAAATAAGTTTAAAATTTGAATATTTATGGAGGGAATACAAAATACACAAGTAAATTACAATAATATCCCGGGTGTCGCTCAATTTGAGTAACACCCGGTGTCGCCATATCATTAATATATAGAAAATCCTCACCTAACGATTCCATGCAAAATATAGTGGTGTAGTGGAACCAAGTCGATCGGAAGGTGCAACTCGAACATAACTTGAGTATATATACGTATATAGCGTCGCATTCAAATCCCATCACTAGATCAATAGGCCTACATTAACGAGTAAAAGTAATGGTGGTTGTTACGCTTTCTCCGTGAACAATAATTTTTGTATAAAACCGTTTTAAAAAAATGTAATTATCAAATGATATTTCTCCTAAGTAATCCCACTAGAATAATTTGCATCGACCACCATTTTCGATGATAAGGGAATTAGAGTCTTTGTTATACGAAGTATAATTTTATAATATTATATTATAAAACCGTTTTGCAGAAATTAACTGTGTTAAAAGTGTTGAGCTAAGTAAAGGTTAGGGCGTTAGGTCATGGTCTTATTATTAGTGATTGCAATTTCCATCCGAAAATGAAAGGCAATATGCCAATATGTCTTGTGTTATGTCATTTTTAGGCACACTTAGTGGGGAATGAATGAAGATACTAGGCTTCAATTTTGTTAGTGGTCGGTCTCTTACAAATTAACTCATCGTTGGTGTTCACCCATCTTCGAAATAGGGTCGATGGCGGATCCAATATAAAACGACCTTATATGATCTCAGATTTAAGGTTTATCCGTCCAAAAAAACAAAAAAAAAAAACATATATGAGATGAAGGTTCACCTTTAAATTAAAAATCACTCGCAAAAACAAATAAAAATTAAATAAATAATTAAAATGGAGTAAGTATATTTTTGGTTTTGCAAATTTGAAGTTATAAATCATATAGCTTCATCACCCGAAGAAAGAGTGGTCTCACATAACTGTTAGGGTGCAAACTCATGTTCCCACATCGATAGAATAAAGATGGAAGATCATCTTTATACTTCTACTAAATAAAATAGTACGAGCTCTTTTGGGATGGAGCCCAAGAGTAAATCCGTGAGTGTTTGGCCCAAAGCGGACAATATCGTACTATTATGAATACTGGAGACCGACGCAGCAAAGACCCAACACAGAGTTATTCACGCTTCCGCACAACAATGACATATTTTGTTGCCGCTACTATTTGACGAGTATTTTGCTTGATGTTTTATAGGTAGAAAAATGACCGAAACACTAAATTAGTTGACTCATACGGAGTATATATATATATGTACTCAAATCATGTAAAGTGAGTAGGCAAGTTTGCTTTTATAAGATGTTCTTCTTAATGTGACCCGTCGTGTAATTACTACTCCCTCTGTTCCGGTCAATTATTGTTCCAACTTCCAACCCTCTTTTTGAACAACTATTATTGCTTATTAGTGATGAAAAGTGACTTTTGGCGTCTGATAATACTTTGTTTTTCAATAATATTTTAACCGGTCGTGAGATGTCGTGAATGAAAATTTGTGCTTGTCATATACCATGACTTCTAGAAGAGTGGAACTAGAAAAAATAATTGGAACTTGGAAGCAAAGTCACCCAAAAAAAAAAAAAAAACTCCTGAAGATAGAATGAAGGGTTTCTATTGAATTACAGGCCCAAACTAGTACTTCAACTCAGGCCCGATATGTTAAACAATTACGAGTATTTTACATGCATCGTAAGATCTTTGAACACATGAAAATCACATAGGATTAAACATAAGAAATTAGAGAAACATACATCTTGACATTGCTTGAAAGTAATATGAGATCTGATATAAACCTCCTGATTATCAGATCTCGTTGAATAAGAGAAGTGACGACTTTAAGAAAATAAAACTAGGTTTTTCCCTCATGTCCTTATACCGTTAAGTGTTGTATATGAATAAGCTTAGAATTTCTGATGGAGGAAATTTTATATATATAGGCGGAGAGAGGACCTTGTTTCATTTTAGGAAATTTGACTCAAATTAATCTCACACATCCATCAAGGCTAAACAAATATGGAAATAATCCTTTAATGAGTAAATATGGAAACACCTCCTTATTTATTACTCCCTCCTATTCTCCATATACTTCCCTATTTCCTTAAACGGATTATTCGGGTTTTCTTCCCCTTTCCTTTTTTGTAAACTTTTACTCTTATTTTATTCATTCATTACTCCTATCATCAAACCCCACCCAACTCACAATTCCTTATTTTATTCATTCTCTTCTCTTATTATCAAACCCCACCCACCTCACAATTCCTTATTTTATTCATTTCTCTCTCCAACTCACAAACTCCCCCTTAATCTTCGTGCCCTTGACAAAGGGGGAGTATATGGAGAATAGGAGGGAGTATAATAATAGTGTGTACAGCATATCTCTTGATACCGATTTCCAATTAGACCATAATTATAGGAAAGATAAATTACGTATCTC
This sequence comes from Silene uniflora, assembly GCA_018983105.1. Lineage (NCBI taxonomy): Eukaryota > Viridiplantae > Streptophyta > Magnoliopsida > Caryophyllales > Caryophyllaceae > Silene > Silene uniflora. The sequence goes on along the minus strand of JAGPOY010003611.1, from coordinate 1,440 downwards.
GTAATTTTCTTACACAATACAGTACTCAGCATTCTCCCTAAACTATTGAGTAACATTTTCACCCACTAAATATGGAGTAAGGATCTTCTTCATTTCGTCAAAAGAAATGGAGGTCCATTACTTTTTAAGGTCCGGATTTAATTCTGGATAGATTAGGTGGTTTTAAATATACTTGAATATGAAAAAGTACGTTTTTCCTATCCCCCATAAAACAAAAAAAAAAAAAAATAAGAGATTCTAAAGTTTTCCCGCCTAAATGAGTTGTTCTATATTGGGCTTTGGGCTTCATTATATCCTATTTTTAACTAGACCATACTCATTAAGTTCATACAATAAATACTTCTATGACATTTAAAAAGGGGATAATATTTTTTCAACTTGTATAGACATATTATATGTATATATGATGTGATAAAAATAATTTACTACTATTATTTTTAAAAATAAACATGATGGTTATGAATAATACTTCTTTAACAAACACTTTTTAATTAATTCTATAATTCCGTCTTACCCTTGATACAAACGTACTACAAGTTGATGCAGCAAGATATCGGAGGAGTGGCGTGGCCTCGTATCGTCCCAGCCCATATTGATTAGTGATTTGTGTGTAGATCGAAGTCGCTGTGTTTTAGTTTCGTTTGTTTGGTTTGTGTTTCATTTTCATTTAGGCTTCTTATACGCTTGTTTTCACCAAAAAAAAAAAACAAACGTACTACAAGTTAATAGTATTCATGAAAATTTTACGTATAATACTCCCTGCCATTCATTATAAGTGTCCCATTTCACTACAAAATAATCGCGGGAAACTGACGGAAAAAATCCGTCAGGAACGCCCATATTCCGTCAGTAATCGCCATTACTGACGGAAATTCCGTCAGTAATTTTCGTCGGCTTATTTCGTCACTAATTTCCATATACTGACGGAACGTCCGTCAGTACAGTAACATTACTGACGGAAAGTCCGTCAGTGCAGTGTTGACGTGGCAATCCAGGTGGTGGCCTGATATGAGTCACCACCTGACGGAATTTCCGTCAGTATCAGAATAATACTGACGGAATTTCCGTCAGCACTGTCATGACGTGGCATACCAGGTGGCAGCAAGTATGGATGGGAGTCCTGACGGTTTTTCCGCCAGTAATGCATAAGAACTGACGGAAATTCCGTCAGTAGAGTCGTGACGTGGCATGCCAGAACACCACTGGATTCACAGACCTCTGACGGAAAAACCGTCAGGAGTTTTGTATTACTGACGGAAATTCCGTCAGTACGATTTACAGTAGCAGCAGCTGCTGCCTGCTTCTGCCGTGCCCGATTGCGTATTTGCAATCGTTTCAAAACACCACAATACAAACCGCAAAGCCCTGCAATAAACACATATATTGTCGACCGCAAAGCGGGAATACAAGCTCTTGTCGACCGCAAAGCGGGAATCAATT
>JAGPOY010003610.1:0-14134 GCA_018983105.1 Silene uniflora | reverse complement strand
GCCTCCATACTCATCACATACCCAGAAATCACCATTGATCATCAAGCACGAACATAAGTGAAGTTTCGAGCATCGAATTGCTCACTCATCACCCGTGTTCCTGTTGCGCGCTGCTGCTGTTGCTGCTCGTTTTTGTTTGTTTTAAAATTGTTTTTAACCTGGGTTTTTGTTAGAAATCAAAAGTTTGATCTTCCACGATTCCAGAACATCTTTTAAAACCGAATTTGAGTAAGAAACGAAGTCAGAAATTGAGTTTGAAAATCGCTGTGCGAAGCACATAAAACGCGCGAATTGAATTGGTTTTAAATTGATTTTGAAACTAATTGTTTTCGTAATTGTCTTGTTTGAAAACCGTCGACGACGTACCCTTTAGCAAAGCTTGCATCCGGGATCCCGAGTGGTGTCCAATTTACATGCAAGTTGAGGGTGCAATAATTTCCCTCCTCTCTTCTCCCTTTACTCGGTTTTTTTTGTAGTATGATAGTTAATTATCGATTGTTTAGTTAATTATCGCATGCTAGTATCGTATGTTGCTAATGATTATGATTATGATATACATGCTGGGATTTATGTGCTGATTAGAATTAATTAGTATGTTAATAATATGTTTAATGTTGCTCACATGTTTTAATTAGAATAATTATCGCATGTTTCGAATTAATTATCGCATGATTAGTTAATTATRTTTTTAATTAGTTTCGATTATGAATATGTTACATCTATGAAATAGATTATGCTAAAGATGAAATCTTTATGTTAGATTAGTCACATGATTAATTTTCACATGTCTAGTTATGAAATAATTAGCCTAATTGATTCACATGATTTAATTGTGTTTGTTTTATTACGAAGTAATAATGTATTTGTTTGTTAAATTGTTATTTGATAGACTTGACCTAATTAATTTGTAGAATACGGATTAATGAATTAGACATTCTGTTCCGGGTGTAATTACGGTGGTAATTGTGGGAGCAAGTTTGTTGTACACGTAAGCTCGTAAGATGTCGGCGGAAGCTAGGCTCTCTTGAATCTTCCTGCAAAGATGAACAAACGGAGGGCACGGCTTGGGGCCGTGCGAACTCACTCCGACGCTCAAGTCAGTGACTTAGAGATAAGTGTGTAATTGAGGAGAGATAAGGGAGTTAATACCAAGTGATGAGAGAGAGTGGATGCTTGGGGCCGTGCGAACTCACATTCATATTAGGTCATACATGAATTTTCACCTAGGATTTAAATGAACTTCTTTAAAGATTAATGAATTCATCTTTCCTATGACGATTTTCTCGCTAGTTAGAATGCGCATGCTTAGCATCCTTTCTATTGCACTCGATGACTAGAATAGTCGATTGATCCCCATGTTTGGCCGTGTGGCCGTGTGCTTGGCCGTTTATGTTGCTCGTATGTCTCGGCCATCGTGCCATGCTTGTTTCGTTTGTTGTTGTTTGATTGTTTGATTATTGCGGTTTTATTTCAATTGTTATTGTTATTTAATCGTTGTAATTAATCGTTGTTGTATTTATCATTCAAAGCAATGTAATTTGTAACTTATAATAAGGGTCTAGTTAGTCCTTTATTTTGAGTCAAAACAATTTATGAAACCTTTGTTTTAGTCAATTAAATCGATTGTATTTAATTGGTTAAATCGAAGCGATTGTGCAACAAGCAATGAGAAAGTCAAGGACGAAGTCCTATGTGAGCCATGGCTCCCTCATTGGCACGGTTTTCAAGTCGAGTATGTCGCCTAGTTAGGCGTGTGTCGTAGCGTTGTTAGCAATTGTATATAGATCGAGTTGTATCTATTTTCACTTGTTTGCGCATCGAGTCGGCAAGAATTGCCTGGGTTGTAATAGTTAGCTCCCCAACGGCTCCCCCACTCCCATCTAAGCCATGTTGTGAATGCTTGCTAGAATAGCTAATCAACCTCACATGCTAAATCACTTCGACGAAGTAGTTTTAGATGCATTAAACCACTAGAAACCGAATTCACATGTTAGGCTCAAAGAACATGGTTGCACTTCATACAACGATCGTACTACTATTCCAATTAGCCATCGTTTTCCTTAGTAGAGGCCGTTTTAAACGGGCGGGGGTGGGTGTTTTATTAACGAACTTCCCATCACGTACTTTCACACGAGCTCATTTCTCAAAAGGTTTCCAAGTTTTCCTAAAATTTGGTGGCGACTCTTTTCAAACGAAAACCCCTTTCTTTTTCCAAGGAACCCCGGTTTCCCACATCCACAAGTTGTTGCTAAATAAAGAAGGGTCCTATGATGTTTTTCCAAGTGAGTCGGGTTTACACAATTTTTGCATTAATTTGGGAGTAAAATTCTTTGTTAGGGTGTAGACCTTACCCATTGTGTTCAAATAAGGGCCAAAAATAAATGGTTTGTTAAGGGGTTCTAACATTTTTCTAATGTGAAGTCGGGTTTATACAATTTTTGCATAGCTTTTGGTAAACAAATTTTATGTTATGGTATAGACGTGTCTCATGTGTTGCAATAAGAGAAGAAGAGATCGGTTGTTTGGCCATTCTTTACATTGAACCTCACATGTCCAAATGTTGCTTGCAACAATCCCGTTTCGTCCTTTTCCCTAGCCCCGATACAACCTTGTTTCATACTATGTGCATCGGTCTGTTTTTAGCAACTCGCTTGGTCATAAGACAACCTTACATGCTAGATTGCGGGCACGCTTCACGAATCGTAGTAGGTGAGTGTTTTGACCGTCCCTTTTTGTACAAAAACTCCCGTTCTTTAAATGTGTGACGAGTGAAAACTGAGAGGAAGTTTGTGGTCTTTGGTCCTCTTAGTCATGGGTCTTTCTTGGTTGAATCTTGTGTATGCCGAGTCATCCTTGTAGGACGAGCCTTGCCCCCTTTTTCCCGCTTTAGAATTTGTTTCTTTAGCATTGTGATCACGCATGGGTAGCTTGAGCCACGTTTAGGGAGTTGGCATCTTGTTGGGGGATGAGGAGTATTTCTCGACCTAGCCCTTTCAATTTTTGAAACCTTGAAAAACACCGCTTAGATGAGGAAAGCGGTTTATCTTTTCGAGATGCATCTTATATGATTTACTCGTGCTTAAATTGTGGATGTATCAAAACTTTTGTAGCAAGACCTTACTTGCCTTGCAATAGGGCACCTTACCTCCTGGGTGTCAAATTGTGAGTTGAAAGGGCGTTGAGTGCGCTAATACTCATGCGGATATTATAGTAGATTAATCAAGCGTTGCTTATGTTGTGCTACCACTTTTGATTTGGAGTCATCTTGTGTTGCATTTTGATCATGTTTAAACTTACTCGAGGACGAGTAAGGGTCTAGTGTGGGGTATTTTGATGGGCCTTTATTTTGGCACATATTCTCTTACTCTTTCATGCGTTTTTGCCTAAAATTGTGTGCCTTTATGTACATTCTACTTGCATTTTGTACCTGAACCCCTATACTTCGACATTGGCCTCGTTTTGTAGAGTTTGGAGCTAAAGAGGGGGATTCGGAGCAAAGGAATTAATCATAGAAGAGAAGAGAAGAGAAGAGAAGAGAAGAGAAGGAAAGAAGAGCAAAAAGACTCCCCAGCCGGGCCCAGGGCCGGCAGCCGCCTGCCGGCTGGGAAGTCTCCTATGGAGTTGAGAAGAATTTGGAATGGAGAGTTTCAGAAGACTCCCCGCAGGCTTGGGGCCGGCAGCCGGCCTACCGGCTGGGAGAACCACAAAGGCAAATTCTCAAGACTAAGTGTGGAAATTGGAAGAAGAGTTACAGGGGACTCCCAGCCGGCCAGGGACCGGCAGCCGGCCTACCGGCTGGGAGAACCTCAAAAGTGAAGAAATGAAGAAGTTTTGAAGAGAAGTTACAGGAGACTCCCAGCCGGTCTGGGACCGGCAGCCGGCCCACCGGCTGGGAATCCTCCTATGCAAGAAAACGTGAAGAAAACTTCTAGAAGACTCCCAGCCGGTCTGGGACGGCAGCCGGCCCACCGGCTGGGAGCCCCTTTACACGTGAAATCACCTTACTTCCCCTTTTCAACCTAATTTTGTAATACACTATAAATACCCCTCCTTAGTCTCATTTTGCACACAACCCTAGATCTAAGAACTCCATTTAAATTTATGCAAGTTTATTCTAATCAAGCACTAATCTTTCCTTAATTAAGTGTAGAATTTGGGAATATCATTTGTTTACATTTGATATTGGGTTGTAATTTGAAGATTTGGTAAAGACTAATCTTCCATTTTATTAATCCAAGACTCAATTTCTCCATTGTTGGTATTAAAGTTCCTTCCTTTTTGTTTGAATTTTCAATTGTTTATATTTATACTTGTTTATTTAGTATTGTTGCAATTGTTAATCATGTTTAGCACTAGTTTCATTTCCATTATCATAATTGCTTGTGTTAATCCTCTTCATGTGCGAGCAGTCTTTCCTAGGGTTAGGGTGACCTTGGGTGAGGGTGGATGATGAATAGGGGATAATATTATTCATGTTGTGGGATATTTGTTGACTTATATAATCATGCCCTTAATGTGTTTGATGAAAAGTGTGAACGAAAGTTTGCACCTTTGTTGAATTTGATGAACACCCCTCTTGATTGACAATGAAAAGGGGATGTTTTGTTATGTGATTATGAATTGTTATGATCTAATGCGATGGCATAGTGATTAATTTGGGTTTCTAAGACATTAGCTCTCTTTAAAGTCAACTTATTTACCATAATATGTTTTCCTCCCTATTTAGAGCCCCCCTCACCTAAAGAGAACCCATCTACCCTAGTTTTAATCAATTGTTTACGTTTCATTTCATCTTATTTCGCTCTAGTTCACATCTAGTCATTAGCTAAATCAACTCTTATTGTTTAGGCTAAACTATAATTCGAGACAAACTAGATTGCAACCATCCCATCCTAGTGGATTCGACCCTAAATATACTACTTATTTAGGTTTATTTTTGAGACGAGTGTGACGACATTCTACCCTAATCAGTAACAACATGATTTGGGTGATAGTGGACCGACTGACGAAGTCAGCTCATTTTATTCCAATGAAAGATACCTGGAGTAAGGTTCAGTTAGCTAATGGGTATAGGAAGAATGTGGTACAACTTCATGGAGTGCCAAAGGATATTGTGTCCGACAGAGATGCGAGGTTCATATCGAAGTTTTGGCAGGAATTGCAGGAGTTGATGGGTACAACCTTAAAGATGAGCACATCATTTCATCCTGCGACAGTCTAACGATGTCAGTCGTTGCACACCAAAAATAAGACCTAAGTCTACTAACTAGGTAGTCAGCGGAAGTAGGGTCGATCTCCACAGGGAGGTGATATTTATTTGTAAACTAATCTGTCTAGGTAAAAATTGGGGGGTTTGAATTGATTTTAACTAAACTAATAAAGATTAAAAGAGAGAAAATAAGAGAAAGTGGCGATGTGTAAATATCAGATTAAGAAGGGAATATGTCAGGAGTCGGTCCACTACGGTATCTGCATTAACGGGTGAACACGTTCGGTCAGTCTTTAGCTAAAAAGGGCGTGGTCGTCGCCTTTCGGTCCTTAAACCACGATTATACCCTTTCGGTCTCTAATCGCCCTAGGGTCTCCTAACTTAGCTTCCGCCCTAATTAGGTATCACCTATCGAATCTATGCAAGCCTTCCCTACCAATCTTTCGATCTAGGTCGGGTTAACTAAACTATTGGTCTCCTGCGTGCACTCAATCAACCAACAACAATATAATTGCAAAGAACGATTTCTAGCATCCAAATTGACTAAACAAATACTACCCTATCATGCCTTAACCGTAGCTTCCGTCATCCCAACATATTATGAAATTAGCTACTCATATTCAAAGTAATAGTATTACTAATAACATGTGAATAACTAGAGGAAAACATAATAACAACAAGATTAATTAACATAAAGATTAGGGCAGATATTAACTAATGAAAACGAGAATTAAAGCAAGGAAAATTGAATGATTAAGATTAAAGGGAAGAGAGAATTACAATCTAGCGATTCCGGCGTAAAGAACAAAATCCGCGTAATTGCAAAACCCGAAAATTAATACGATGGTACGAGATATCAAAGAAAGAACGTATGATGTCTGATGATAAAAGGATCTCCTTCGTTCTTGGCATGCAAGCCTTATTTATAGCAAAACTAAACTTCCTAAAAACCTAATTAACACGGACTTAGCAGCTCGTCAAATATCTTGCTCGATCGAGCACTTAAGGTTCTCGATCGAGCACATCCTCATAGAAATCTTCTCGATCGAGGAATGAGACCTCTCGATCCAGATCTTCTCCTTTAGTCACCTCTCGATCGAGCACATGACAGCTCGATCGAGGTCTTCTCAACTTGGTTTCTTCTCGATCGAACACAGGACAGTTCGATCGAGGTCTTCTTGGTTCTCTAGCCTTGACGACACCCTTTGACTTGGCTTATGGCTTGGCTTCACGCATCCCCATGGTAGAGTTTCTGCTCCGTCTTCCTCCATCTCCTAAAATGCATACTCGGGACATGCTTTGGCTAGGTTTCCACTACTTTCCAAGTATTCCTGCAAAAGAGCACAGAAAATACAAATTAGCATATTCGGGGCATAAAGTGACAGAACGTCACCTAAAATACATAGAAATGCGTGCCAAAACTGACTCAAAAGTCTATATAAAATACACGCATATCCCCAAACCAAACCTTTGCTTGTCCTCAAGCAATACTAAATGCAACTAAAAGGACCTAATGGAAAGGAGTAAATCTCAGAGCTAGCTATAAGTCAATGCCAAACCGTTTAATGCTCAATTCAACCGTCGCAAAGCTTAACATATAAGTGAACAGAATTTATGCATATCTTGAAAATAAATTGGACATTCGACCTTGCAAGACTTTATAAAACTGGACTCTCATGGGTCACTCTTCTCTCATGAAGCAAAGGGTAAGCAATAATATATGTGAAAGAGAGAAGAAGAAATAGTCGCTCACCTAGACTACGACCGACATAATCATGCATGCAATATAATATGATAATTAATTCTAGCTACCGTACACACGCATACCACCGTTCAAGGACTATCACGTGTCGAACAATTGCAATAATTTTGGAAATGTGGGGCTAATTGGTAAGGAGGGCAAAACATATTATGGTAATGTGAGGTTAAAAGCTGAGCTAGAACCTATTAAGACCATAACTAACACATCTCGCTCTTCCAATCATCAAAATAAGAACGTTGCCTTTGCTAGGCAATTACAACACAATTCCATTTATTTTACCTCATAAAATATGAATAAACTTAAGAGGTAATTACAAAATTCAGCCTTAGCTTTATTATAATTTTTCTTGATTTTTTTTCTTTTTCTTTGGCTGATTACAGTAGCAATTCCCTCGATCGACCAAAAAGTGTGTTCGATCGAGGAAAAACCATCCTCAAAACTCCTCGATCGAGAGGTAAGGTCCTCGATCGAGGGACTATTCTATCCATCCTTATCAACATTACTCGATCGAGGCATAACTCTTCTCGATCGAGCACAAATCATACCAAAACACCACTCAATCGAGCAAAAAGCTACTCGATCGAGCTCTGACTCGTCTGTCAGACACTTTTTCACCAATACCCACTCCATATATATGAATTACGAGCCAAAATAGATACAAGGCAATGAATACCACACAACTACTATCTAATTCATCAAAGGTAGGCTAAATTTAGGTTGTAATTAAGAGTCAACTGGCAAATTTGGCTAATGTGGAGTTAAATGGGGTAAAATGAGAAAGGGGGACATGAAATAGTTCTCAAAACACGTGATACCGACCACAAACCCATACGTGTAGGCAAAAAGAAATTAACTATCATACTTGTGCAATTTTCGGTTACATGACATGTAAGGAGTAACTACTCACATTCCTACATAAAATTGGTCATGAATGACACCAATTTATCGGCTCTAAAACTTAGAAATTATAAGTAGGTTGCCAATTTTCTTAAGTCAAGTCTAATTGTCCAATTATTTAACAAGACGAAATTCGAGAAATCACGTTAGTTTTGCTAATTGAGTCGTGAAAGGCAAGGAATGGCAAAAATAGACTTATAGTGCGATATCATCATTGTAAATACTCCAATCCGACTCGACTAAATGCAAAAATAAACGTGTAATTAAACTAATTTTTTTTTGATTTTTTCGATTTTTTTAAAACAACGTAAATAAACGTGAATGCAAACAAAATGCAGACGCAAGAGGAAGCATTACCCTCCCCAAACCAAATTAGACAATGTCCTCATTGGCACCCAACTACACTAAGGCAATCAAGTAAGCGGGGTACGCAACCTAATACTAAGGCACACAACAAGAATAAAATTTACAATAAAGTACAAATAGAGATGAAAAATCGAAAACGGAAGAGCTCACAAAAGACGAATCATATTAGCAATGGCCTGCAGCGGGATTTGGCAGTGAAGCGACATTCAAGTTGAATGTTTACGGGCGCCGCAGTCTTCTCTTGTCACCTTCAGTCTCTTGCGCATCAGGGCTTGCATTCCCATTAGCCCTGACGGCAAAAGCAAAAGCCGTTCCGGCCAGTTCCATGACATATGTATCATGAACTCTGGCAAGAACTTTACTCCCCAAATCAAATCGTACAATGTCCTCAACACTAGCTGCAGCATCCGTTACATGAGTAGACGGAGCCATGCCTACATGAATAACAGGCAAAAATCAGAATACAACATTCTTAAGCTCGAAAATCCGACAATGGTTTTCTAACCCTAGATCATCATACGAGAATGCATCGGGGTTAAATTTAATCAACTAAAAACATACGAGACTTACTTGGTGTAGACTACCCACAACAGATGCAATCAATCAAATAATAAACAACAAATTTGAAGTTGATCAAATGAAAACCCAGATTTCCGACAAAAGGGCAAATCGAACGAGAATAAGCACGAAAAACAAGGGGGATTTGATCGATTGGAATAATAAATAAATTGGGTAGATAACTTGTGGGATTAATTAGGCAAATAATGGATTAACAGGAAGGATTAAAAAAAGATTAGGGCGGAGAGAATGAAGAACATAAAGGAAGAGGATCGAATAGAAAGTGAAAAGGGGATCGAGGGGAACTCCCTTTATATAGCCGAGGGGGTGCTCGATCGACCACAAATTCTCCTCGATCGAGCAGTTGAGCAGCAAAATATCCTCGATCGACCAGAAGCTGGTCCTCGATCGAACAAATACCTGACCCTTGAACTTCCCGTTACTCGATCGACCATATAACTCCCACGATCGAGCATAAATCTTCTCGATCGATCATTTCTTGGTTTTCGATCGAGTAAACTTTGACCTCTGATCTTCCTTCTCTCGATCGAGGACCGGACACCTCGATCGAGCTATTGATCTCTTCTCGATCGAGTAATAAATCACTCGATCAAACCCTTTATCCTAATGCACGCACTTTGATACTTCTTTGACGATTACGCGCATCCTTACCTGCAAAACCAGCAATAGAAAAATCCCAAAAATACCACAATATTGTCTATAGTCCAAAATAATTGTCTACGCTAATTGTCTATAGTCTAATTGTCTAAACGCAAATAAAAACACACTAAAAATTGTCTAACGCAAAATAAAATAGTCTATTACAAGGTGCACGGGGTCGAAAACCCGGCTTAATGTCCAATAAAATTGTTTAGGCCATGGCTAGGCCTCTGACTTGCGGAAACACCTTCAGCAGCTGTGATTTCCGACTTCTTTACCCATTTGAATGAGCCATCTTTATCATTGCGCTCCAATTTGAAATCTTTCGAGCTTTGGCTCAACACCTTACTTTCCACATCCTCTATCTTGACAAAATCCTTCAATCATGGTTCGCCAGGTCTTAGGGCCAACGCTCCTAATCCGGAACCTGCAAAATCAACAGAAGATATGTCCTCCATTTCGCTCCCGAGTTGGGACGGAGGTGTAAGTGCAGCAGCAACTATATCAACAATGGGCGCAACAGTTACATCATGTATAAACGTTTCAGGCTCAATATCCACCAAAGGTACAACATAGCAAGGCAAAATTCTCATAGGACCCTTATAAGTGACCGCTTTGGCAAAAACTAGCTCCTCCCCGCCTATGCGAAAAGTGACAGTGCGTAACCCAACGTCTATCACTGCTTGCGCAGTGTGTAAGAAAGGTCTTCCCAAAATAATGGGAGTATCACTATCCTCGGGGATATCTAACACAACGAAGTCGACAGGAACGAAAAACTTCCTGATTTGCACCGGGATGTCCTCTATAACCCCTAAAGGTCTAGACATGGTCCTATCGGCCATCTGAATGGTCATGTTAGTGCATTGGAATCTAGTAAATCCCAGTCTCTTAGCTAACGACAGGGGTAAGACACTTACGCTGGCCCCTAAGTCGCATAACGCATTACTAATCAAGTGGGTACCTATATGACATGGTATAGAGAAACTGTCTGGGTCAGATAGTTTGGTCGGACTCCTATTCTGAAGAAGTGCAGAGCACTCCTCCGTCAAGGCTACGGTCTCTTCAGTTACGGTCCGCTTACGCAATAAAACATCACGCATAAAATTAAGGTAAGAAGGTACCTTCATAAGCAATTCGGCAAACGGAACATTTACCTTCAAGCTTTGCAGAATATCAGCGAACCGTAAAAATTCCTTCTCCGTCTTTGCCCGTCTCAATCTATCTGGAAATGAAGCGTACTCAATTGGTGCTTCTCTTCGATCGTCTCGGATAATAGCGTTATTAATCATACGCTTGCTCAATCCTCTCGATCGAGCATCTCTCTCAGCAGGACCCATCGATCGATCATTAAAATCACTAGATCGAGCACTATCACCGGTCGATCGAACAACTTCACTTTCAGCATCACTCGATCGAGAGGTTGTTGTTCCTCGATCGAGACCTTTAACAGCAATTCTACTCGATCGAGGAGAAATTTCCTCTCGATCGAGCTCTTTCTCAGCAACAGCAGCAGGAACTTTGAAATTCGTGCCAGAATTAGCACTTACAGTGCTATCAGAACCAGGATATGACAGACCACTCCTCAAACTTATCATGTTCAAGGTCTCTTTCCTTTTCTCAGGCTGGGATGGCAATTGTCCAGGTTGCCGCGATGATTGATTGCCTGCAATTTGAGCAATCTGCGACTCCAAGAGCTTTATGGTAGCATTGTTGGCCTGATCAGATTTTTGCATTTGAATGGCCAACGACTGGATCATCGTCTTTAGCTCCCTAATGGCAGAATTTCCGCCACTTGAACCGCCAGCTTGATTAGGTTCAGGAAACGAAGGAGGCTTTTGATATACTTGCCTATGGGGCGGCACATATGCTTGTTGCTGCGGCGGAGACGGGTTCAACACGTTTTGGCTAGTCCACCTTAAATTGGGATGGACGTTATTCTGATTATAGTACCCTCCTCCTTGCCTATATTGCTGAAAAGAGCAAACTTGCTCCCTTTCAGTGAAGCTGTTAACGGCGTTATGCCCCGGCTCACCACACCTTTCACAGCTAAGAGCCTCTTCGTTTTGCAGCAAATGGACCGTTTGTTGATTATTAATACTGTTCAACTCCCATTGGTCGAACCTTGCATTCAGCTTGTCGAACTTAGCATCAAGGCCGTCGGAACTAACACTACCGACTGTCCTTGTACCGCTTCTAGGGTTCCCATATTCAGCACAATGTGTTGACATCTCCTCAATAAGCTTCCAGCCTTTGTCATCATCTACCTCTTGCTGAAATCTACCGCTTGCAGCAGCATCTAATATAGGCCGATGGTCATCGTACAACCCATTGTAAAACTGGTTGCACAAGAACCATGGCTGGAAACCATGATGAGGGACCGAACGCACCGCCTTCTTGAACCGACTCCAGGCCTCGAATAAATTCTCGGTCGAAGTCTGCTTGAAATTTGTGATTTGGGCGCGTAAAGCATTAGTCCGTTGAGGCGGAAAATACTTTTTATAGAAGGCTAGAGCCAGCGTGGTTCAATCAGTAACTCCAGCCGTCTCTCTATCAAGATCGGTCAACCACTCCCTCGCATTATCAGTCAGCGAGAACGGGAACAGTACCTCCTTGATCTTGTCTTGCGTCACTCCCTTAGAGACAGGGATAGACGAACAATAGTCAGCGAATAGCTCCATGTGCTTCCTCGGATCCTCGCCCGGCACACCTCGATACATGTTTCTTTCCACCAAGTTAATGAAAGACGGGCGAATATCGAACGTATTCCCATCTTCATCCGTAGTAAGCTTGAAACCTTTTGGGATGGATGAAGTAGTAGGCTCCGAATGACTAGCAATATTCGGCATCTTCACTTGAATTACGGTCTCAGCAAATAAATTCACTAACGTATGACCGTCAAAAGCAGAAGTACTCGAGTCTTCCTTCTGGCTAATCCGTTTCAGCTCTCTCTTTCTGCGTAAAAACGCTCGTTCAGGCTCAGGGTCAGCGTCAGCTAACTTGCCTTTCAACGACCTGCGCATACACAACTAAAAGAGTAGAAATAAGAACGGTCTTAAGGATAGAAATTCCTTAAGTCGAGACAGAGAAATAAACAAATAAAAATTACCTCCCCGGCAACGGCGCCAAAATTTGATGTCAGTTGTTACACACCAAAAATAAGACCTAAGTCTACTAATTAGGTAGTCAGCGGAAGTAGGGTCGATCTCCATAGGGAGGTGATATTTATTTGTAAACTAATCTGTCTAGGTAACAATTGGGGGGTTCGAATTGATTTTAACTAAACTAATAAAGATTAAGAGAGAGAAAATAAGAGAAAGTGGCGATGTGTAAATATCAGATTAAGAAGGGAATATGTCAGGAGTCGATCCACTACGGTATCTGCATTAACGGGTGAACACGTTCGGTCAGTCTTTAGCTAGAAAGGGCGTGGTCGTCGCCTTTCGGTCCTGAAACCACGATTATAGTAAAACTAAACTTCCTAAAAACCTAATTAACGCGGACTTAGCAGCCCGTCAAATATCTTGCTCGATCAAGCACTTAAGGTTCTCGGTCGAGCACATCCTCATAGAAATCTTCTCGATCGAGGAATGAGACCTCTCGATCGAGATCTTCTCCTTTAGTCACCTCTCGATCGAGCACAGGACAGCTCAATCGAGGTCTTCTCAACTTGGTTTCTTCTCGATCGAACAGAGAACAGTTCGATCGAGGTCTTCTTGGTTCTCTAGCCTTGACGACACCCTTTGACTTGGCTTATGGCTTGGCTTCACGCATCCCCATGGTAGAGTTTCTACTCCGTCTTCCTCCATCTCCTAAAATGCATACTCGGGACATGCTTTGGCTTGGTTTCCACTACTCTCCAAGTATTCCTGCAAAAGAGCACAGAAAATACAAAGTAGCATATTCGGGGCATAAAGTTACAGAATGTCGCCTAAAATACATTGAAATGCGTGCCAAAACTGACTCAAAAGTCTATATAAAATACACGCATCAAGATGGTCAGACTGAGAGAACCATCAAGACTTTGGAGGACATGTTACGCGCGTGTGTGATGGAATTTGGCGGTACTTGGGAGGAGAGACTTGATCTGATTCAGTTTTCATACAATAATAGCTATCACACAAGTATTGGTATGGCACCGTTTGAAGCTTTGTATGGAAGAAAGTGTCGGAGTCCAGTATGCTGGGATGACAGTGCTGAGGCTGTGGTTTTAGGACCACAAATGGTGCAAGATATGGTTGAACACATAAAGATGATCAGGCAGAAGATGAAAGCAGCGCAGGACCGACAGAAGAGCTATGCAGATCCGAAGCGCAGACATGTAGAGTTTCAACCAGGGGATAAGGTTTTACTGAAGGTTTCACCAATGAAAGATGTGATGCGATTTGGCAAGAGAGGAAAGCTAAGTCTGAAGTACATAGGGCCTTTTGAGGTGTTGGATCGAATTGGCGAGGTGGCTTATCGACTTGCCTTGCCAGCTGCACTCGATAGGGTCCACAATGTGTTTCATGTATCGCAGTTGAGAAAGTATTATCCGGATGCATCGCATGTGTTAGAACATGAGACTTGATGTACCATCTTTATATATACTTTTATCACTTCTCCTTGCAACATTTTATTACCGTTTTCGTGCTATTTATGTTATTTATATGCCCTTATATCGAATTGTCAATACTACCGCTATT
>JAGPOY010003609.1:0-12944 GCA_018983105.1 Silene uniflora | reverse complement strand
GTTCGTTGCACGAATTCTAAAAAATTAACTAAATGTATGATGTGTATGGTCGTTTTAGCCTTTATTGTGTACATGAGACTATAAAACAATTTTAATGCCTCATAATTTGATTAATGATCATAATTGCTTCAACATGTGGCTTATTTAGGGATGTCAATTTCACCCGCATCCATCAAAACCCGATCCACCCGATTCTAAAAGATGGATGAAAACCCGATTTAAATGGATGATGGATGGTTGACGGATGGCGGATGGGTTGGATGAAGAAATTCCACCCGCCTTCTCCATCCATCACCCGATTTTATTACCTTTTATTTAATTTTTTTAACATATAACACATTATTAAGATATAAAATATTTAAATTTTCATATTTTCTTACTCTCAATATAGATATTTTGTGAACCTACCCACTAGAAAGTTAAAATAAAATAATTATCTAACTTTATTTTTGTAGAGAAAAAAACTCATCATTTTTTTAACTTGAAATATATAAATACCCAACACTCGTTTATCACCCGATCCACCCATTTCATCCATGGATGATGGATGAATGGATGACGGATGATATGTTTCACGGATGACATACAAGTTGGATGAGATTTTAAAAGGACGGATGGATGACAGATGAGGCTTCACCCAACCCGAACCCGATCCATTGACATCCCAAGGCTTATTAGCTAAATTAATTGACACATGGATAACCCTTTTTTTTTCTTTTATATGGTAGTTTGAGAGATTTCGGTAAAACAAAACAAAAAGGAACAATGGCTCTTGGAACGTTTCTGACAATGAGTTTAATTTGTGCTATTTCTTTTATCATCAAAATATACTTGTTACTCATTTTTTGACCCCGTTGTGATTGCTGTTATATTAGGTCTCGGTCTCCTTTAAAAGTTTCTCCTTAGGCCTCACTCATCCTAAAGTGTGATCTTACCCTAACTTTTTGACATGACAAAACTAACCCGATCCGAATAACTCGGACTAAATTGACCCGACCCTATTTAACCCAATCATAATTAATAGGAATATTTATAATAGTTGGGCCTCAACCATCACTTTAAGGTTTTGGTTGAGTTGGTTCATCTATCATGGTATCAGAGCCAGTGTGATCGGAGGTCACGGGTTCGAATCCTGGCAACCTCAAAACTCCTCAAAAACTCTCGGAGTGGAAACCCAGCACACGGTACGGGGGGGCATGTGCACAACACTAACCACTCTTCAAGCCCAATGGGCATTTGAGTGAGGGAGCGTAATAGGAATATTTATAATAGTTGTGCCTCAACCATCACCTTAAGGTTTTGGTTGAGATGGTTCATCTATCAAGAATGTTTATTATCGCAAATTGAGATATATCCTCAAATAACTTGAAAATAACTTACCTGGAGATGACCCAAATCTGAAATGACCCGACCTGACTCGAATTACTCCAAACCCGAACGCAAATTAACCTCACCCGTATCCGACCCCATTGTAGTAATGGCAAATTTAGATACAAGGGAAGGGCAAGTGAAACACTTTTATATGTGTATAATCACAATCCAATTATACCTTATATCTATATATATATTCTCAATTTTAATATTAATGTGGGGAATATCCGTATATTCACCCCTTAAATTTTAGGACTATAACGATAAATTAACATGTGAATTTACGCGTCATAAACAAAATACATAAACCGAAAAACTAGATTTGAGAAATCAACCTTTGGTCCTCGCAAATAGGCCTAAGAACAGATATCAAAGTAGATATCCTTCTAATTGTTGCACCCAAGACCGTATGAGACTATGCCCCTTCTGCTAGAAAATTGTTCTCTGATTGCCTTGCAATATTGAGAGAACTCTTGTGAGTTTTTCCGATGTGAGATCTGAGTTTCAGAGAGAAAATATCTCCAAAACCCTAGTTCATGTGAAAAATGAGAATGAGTGAATGACAAAAGGAGCACAAATTGTTGTATAGGACGGTCTCATAGTATAAGACTCAGCCCATTAACTAAAAGGCCCATATATGTAAAAAAAAAAAAACAGAAGAAGAATATTGAGAAACCAACTTCCTCCTTTCCCCACGTCTCTACACTCTTCCAACTTCTTCATTCTCTTAACCTTTCATGTGTTTGCCCACTGTTGTCTCTGATTACTCCATCCCAGCCATTGATACCGCCTCGAACGTCGACAACCCTCTGGCCTCTTCGCCTGCAAAGCCATGAATTTCTTGTTTAAAAAATACGGTTTTCAAACTAAAATTAATAGTTTATTATCTAAAAACTTTAGCGTCTCCCGCCCCTATGCCACCGGATCGACGCACAAAACCATTCATCTCTGACCTTGTTTCTACCAACAAACTAGCTATGAACGACTACCCTTCCCCGTACAAATATTCAAATCGCTCCAGACACATAAATCTTAAGATTTTGAGTATTTAAATTAAATCACCAAGTTATTAAACTAAAATGAAATAAAACTTTTAAAACACTCTGTTTTCAAATTAAAACTCCTAGTCATAAAACTAAAATTACTGTATATTTGACCAAAAGAAATTACAACTCTAAACTTACAATGAAACATTAAAGAACAAATATTGGAAATTAAAATTACATGTTTTGAAGTTAAAACTCTTGACTACTAAACTAAAATTTCATTTAGGAATATAAACTACTCCAGGGAAGTATTGAGCAATTGAGTTGATCAAAATCTCGCAAAATTAACTTAAAAAACTCAAAGTTGTCATTTTAAAAATGCGAGTATTCAATTTAAAACATGTAGTTGTCAAAATATAAAGATGTGTAGGTTTTCTTTTGAAATCCAATACTTTTAAGATCAAATATCAAACCTGCATATTGGTGATCATCGATCGGCGTTCTTCATTTTCTTATTAATTTCAGGGAGGAGAGAGGGTCGGGTGAAGGAAATAGGATAGTGGGTGGAGTCGTAAAGGTGGTGAGGCCGATGGTTGTAGAGGCGATGCGGCATGGTGGAGGTTAGGTTACGGCGGTGGAGAAGGTGGGTTTGCAGTAGTAGCTTTTGTATCGTGGGAAGAATGAAAGGTAACTTTTGTTCATCCATTTATTTGTATGTATAACTACTCTTTTTTGGGCTACTTTCTTTATTGGGCCCGTCCTATGATATAGGACGGTCCTATAAAAGAGTTACTGCAAAAGGAGAGACCCTCTCCTTTTGTTCATTCAGCCGGTCCTATTAGGGTGGGAGTGGGCTTTCCACTCTCACCTTATTCTAATGAATAGCTCGGCTCGAAATGCTATGATGTATACTGACGGATTTTTTAATTATAAATCGTCAATTACGATGTCAGATATTAATATGTCTACCAGTCGATATATTAATAATGGTCTAACAACATATAAAATGACAATATTGTATAATAAGCTTATTTAATATAACCGTTTATATTAATTTACGAATTAACAGTTTAATACGTATAAGCTCCCATTATATACATTAATTAAATATAACCTGTTTATATTTAATTTACGAATTAACAGTTTAATCCGTCTTAGCCAATATTATTTAATCTGTATTAAATAATTATCTCAACATCGCATTGACTAATCTTTTAGTCAATTACTCCAACTAACCGTTTAGTCGTATTAAGCATCAACATGACTGTATTTTCATACCGTCACATCTCTCAAACGTGTCCTATAGGTGTGACTTTTAGGGACCAGTTGATCACCGCCATCTGTATGACAATAACGTCAAACTTATCTAGCAAGCCAACCGTTATTGATAAACGTGGATCAACTGATAATAATACAAAAGTATACCCTGTGAACCTTTTAGAGATTTAATAAGTTATTGCACTAACTGTGGAGGACACCAGCTCCAACAATCTCCCACTTGTCCGTACAAGTGTATGTGCAATAACGTTATCACACTTACTGTGGAGGACACTAGCTCCAACAATTAAGATATTTATTCTCGGTGGTGAACCTAGGAATTGAAGTAAGCGAGGGCAAAAAATTTCAACGGGGGCGAAAGGGTAATATTATAAAGTGACCTCTAAAAATTTTGAAATTTCCAAACTTAGGATGAACATTTTGTGAAATTGCCTTCGATACTATCGTAGAAGATTGTTTTATCTATTAGTACTCGACTACTCGCCACCTGAGATGAAAATGACATTAAATTTGTTTTAATTTTTTTATGTTTGAAATATGTTCCTAGCAATTTTAATTTTATAGCACGACTTACTTTTGTAAAGTTATATATACGAAGTTCACATGAATTTGTAATTTTAATATGACATTTTTATATCATAAGCTTTTTTTTAGAATATGCACCTAAATACTCAGTGAAAATTAATATAATATATTGAAATATTACTATTACATCATGAGCCCTTACTAACTTATTACAAAAATTATATGTCAAATATGTCGTTGTTAAGACCTTCTAACTCGATATATGACCCTTATAACTCCACTTTTATTTATTCTCTTAACCTAATTATACTATCCTTTTTTATTTAAAGAAGTTATCTAAATTTTTTAATTAATCCTAAACTGATTGGTTACTTTCCTAAATATATATACTCCGTCGTAAATAAAGTAGTAATTAAGATATTATATATTGCGTCTATGTAAGTACTTCCTATGTATTAGTTATTTTTTATTTTTTTTCAATTCATTCAAAAACTAAATGTTGAATTTCCTAAATATATATACTCGATAGGAAAAAAAAATTATGGATACCAAATACCGTTTATTTAAGTAAACCCCTTCCATTTATTGTCATCGTTAAACTATAGTTTTTGACATTTATCGTCACGTTTCTACACCTAGAAAAATTTGTAAATAATTAATTATTTCCTAATCTTAATAGAAAAATCATAAACAATTAAGTTAAATTTTCTAATTCTAATAGAAAATTTTTAAATAATTATTTGCCAAACTTAATACAAACAAAATAAATAATTAATTTTAATTTTATAATTCTAATAGGAAAATTATAATTAATTAATTAATTATCTTCTAATTATAATAGGAAAATTGTAAATAATTAAAAAAAAAATAATTAATTTTTATTTTATAATTCTAATAGAAAATTGTAATTAATTAATTAATTATCTTCTAATTCTAATAGGAAAATGGTAAATAACTTAATAATTATATTAAGTGTTTTAAAAAAGTTGGAGACTATCACGTCGCTCGAAAAAAGTCTCAAATATATATTTACATTAATTGATATTCTCCCGAGATTTCTAGAGACTTAAATCGTTAATATTTTGAAAAATATTCTCCCTAGAATATTGCTTAGTATTTAAATAAGGTAATATTAAAAGAAAATATTGAATTATATCATCATATCTCTATCTAAAGAAAGTATCATCATATCTCTATCTAAAAAATACTATGAGATACAATAAATCCTTGTATAAGAAAACACATTGTTGGATTTCTATGATGTGCCAGTTTTTTAATGAGTTGTATCAATGTTAACATTGCAAAAAAGTAGGCCCAATTAGGCGTGGGTAGCACTTAGGCGGGAAAATTTTTATTATTTCTTATTCTTTTAGTTTTATGGGGATGTGGGATGATGATTGTAGAATATGTCAAATAATCCATCCCCCTTATACTAAAAGATTAAGTCTTCTTGAAAATTTTCCCTCCAAATGCTCAACTTATATAAGGAAACTATATAATTGTTAATAAATACCTATAAATATCTATGTATATATGTTAATTCATGAGAAAAACTAAACTATTAATATCTTTGTGATAAAAAAAAAAAACTTTACAAATAATAATTCGAGAAAAAAATTACAAAATGATGTCATTTTTGTAATATAAAAAAGATCACTAAAATACACATGCATTAGTCAACCCTCTCAATTAATTTTTCAGTTTTAATTTTTTCTCCCCATCTCATATATACCGAGAGAATAAAATTCTCAAAATTTTCCCTCCAAAAAGAATCTACTTAGGAAACAATAATATTTTTTTTTAAATGAAACAATTATCTTCTCATTAACCTAAAATATATATATTATCTTTTCATCAAATTATAATATTTTCATTAATCTTAAATTATGATTATTTAGTTAAAATAAAATAGAAGTGATATAAAATTATAAAATACAAATAGTTATTAATCTTTCTTAGCGAATAACTTGAGAGATATTTACTCTATATAAAATAAAAATATAAACTGACAATTATTATCTTCGTTCTAAAAAAACATTAAAATAATTTGAGAAAATTTGTAAAATGCGATCATTAGCTTTAGCTTTGTGATTAAAAAGTCATTAAAATACACATTTAATGACTTAATCAAATTTCTTGATTTGTTCTACAGTTCAAATTTTTTGTCATATCATATAAGGAGGTGAACTATAAAAAATTAATGAATTTTGAATTTTGAATTAATAAATAATACACATAAAAGTATAAAAACTCTAAATACCGCGCATTTATTGCGCGGGAACAATACTAGTAATCAAATAATATTATTAAATTAAGAGAAATATTTGCTTGTCGCACAGTTTTAAAGTTGTTAGTTACACAACTTTGGTCCACGTACGGGTCCGTGGCCCATTCGATTTGGTCCAAGATCGGATCAAAACCAAATTAAAGAAAATAGGTGGACCAGGGACTGGACCAAGTACAGTATGGTCCGGTCTGGTCCGGACCAAAATACACGGTCCGGTCCGGTCTTTGGTTCGAACCACCGAATAAACACCCCTACTAGCTCGTACACTCTTACTCGATAATTAGTGAACAGACTGAACACAATTTGGACTTTGGAGTACATTATTAAGTGGTTGGGCCGTTGGTGCATGCGATGGCCGCTGTTAAATGTTAAAGGTTAATGAATGAGTCCTCTGTTGAAATAATTACAGAAGTGAAATATATTAATTGGTTCTTACTGCATTCATTTTAACTCCTTAACGTCTACAAGCTTCACCCCTTATTTATTACTTACTGAAAACTGAAAAGACTTGTTATTTACTTCATGCACCTTCAATTACCATAAACACTTGAAAAAAAAAATAGCAAGCTTTGCATGTCCTTCATGGCTGTTGATGATCATTCTCATAATTTTCAGAGGTTCTTCAAGATAATTTTCGAGCCTCGAGGCGATCTTCATAAACTGGTACTACACTCAAGTTGTATAATTTCCTATCTTCTTACGTTTGTAATTTGTTTCCCATCTTTTGTCTAAAACCAACCTCTCCGTCTAATAGTTTGTTTTCCTCTGATTATAATAATGCTCATAAAGAATTCAAAAGGTAAACAAATGATTGAGACGTATGCAGGGAGTAGGATCGATCAATACCATATTCATGAGCTGAATGATGAGCCTGATTTTACATTGATTATAATGCATCTTTACATCTTATTACAATGATAACGGATTAACGGGTGTCTCATACAAGCTAGGCTCCTAGTCTCGGACTTATAACGAGATAAGCCATAAGCAAATGCATGCAATGTTTTCATGCATGTATATATATCTGCTCTATTTAACTTGCATAAGATAATTCGACATTCGATTATCATTGTTTCATTTATAAAATCATGTCATTAGTAATTCCGCCCCTATTTACGTTACACCTAGTAAATAAGCTTTCCGTTAGAGTATAAAATCATTCCTGGACCTCTAATAGGTACGACATTATGTATATAATGTATCGGGACTAAATTTTGAAGTTGTTCAGTTATTATTGTTGTCGATTACGTTCAATGAAACCTAATAATTGTATAATTGTATCAGGCAATTCCGAAGAAGTTTATGACGGATCATGGGAATGATCTATTGGATGTTGTAAGCCTAAAAATACCAACCGGTAAAACATGGAAAGTAAAGTTACTAAAAGAAAATGGCAGAGCATGGTTTAAAGACGGCTGGCATGAAATTGTGACCTATTATTCAATCCGTCATGGCCATTTCTTGATGTTCACTTATGGAGGAATGTCTCAGTTCCATCTATATATTTTCGACATGACCGCTTGTGAAATTGAGTACCCTCTTGATCCTCCAGAGACCGAAGTCCCCAAGACAGTGAGCGAAACTCAGATCAAGACGTACCCTTGTTCACCTAGCTCTTCATCAAAAGGTTCTCTGTTTTCTTAGTTGATATCTAATGTTCATACCTAATTTTTTCGGACATCAATTGATTTTTTTTTTTGTGGGGCGGTTTTACACTAATAATGTAAAACGGGACTACAAAAAGAAATATGGTTATAAAAACTTTGAAAGTGATTACCAAAAATTCGTCTTACACCAATAGTCTTGTACAAGGCCGCTTTACACAAGAACTTTTGCTCGGATATGGTCTACTAGTAGCGCCGCCCTATTTCTGATCTAATATAGATTTACTCGATTTTCTTGCAGAAAATGGGATGCTTGCTTTGGTTGGACAATATAGAAGGAAATTTGGAACTCTCACCAGTGAGCACACCAAGAAGATTAATTCTTACAAATTTGAAAACCCTTGTTTTACCGTCATAATGCAACCGTCTTATGTGGGTTATAAGTTCCGCGTGGTAAGAATTTGATTCATCGAAGTAAACTGAAAAATAAACTACTCCGTATATAAATGAGATGAAGGGAGTATTACGAAATAGTTATTTAAAAATTAAAAGTTGTTTTGATTTGGTGCGGCAGGGTGTTCCATTGAAATTTGCTGTGGAGTACTTGAAAAATACTCAAGAGAACTACATACTTCAAAATGCAACTGGTGATACATGGCCTATTCTATGCAAACGCAGTACGGGAAGGAGAATGAGTTTTTCTACAGGCTGGAAGAAGTATGCAGTGGACAACAAATTACGAGTTGGTGATATATGTGTTTTCGAGCTGATAAATGCTGCCAAGCGTGTCTTCAAAGCTGAAATAATCCGATGTTCATCTCAAGCATCAAGTACTTGTGTTGTTGGTCGAAGTTGTCTCACGAGATCTTCAGAAGAGGATATCGAAGTAATATTGATCGTCGATTAACACTGCCAGTGCCAGAGAAAGAAAGCTACTAGGAACTTCATTGTTTTGGTTATATGTATGTAGGTATGCTTGGGAAAATCAAGGAGGCTGTATTGCTTGATTTTGGCTTATAATGTGTGCTAAGTTGTATGATGTAACATTTGAGTAGTTCAACTCCTTTCCTAGAATATGAGGCTGCCTTGGTGAATAATCAATCTGTTTCGCGAACTCTAGATTGAAACATTCTTTAGCATTCCAATTTCCAATACACAAGTCTTCCATCATGGTACAAAACAAATACATGATCATCCATTACCAAAACATCAACCGTAGAATAGTTTCCCTCATCGTCGAGTATCACTGTCCATGATGGATCGCCAGGCCCAGCTACAGTTAGGCATCCAGCACAAAATGCCACAATAATGAACTCATGACCACAACTTTGAGACGCTTTGAGCACAACAATCTTTGTTGCCAAACATCTCAAACACCAAGTCGACGGTCAATCATTAGAACCCAAGACGGATTACAGCTACCTAGGTTTGGGATGTCTCCCAAGACGGGAAAGGAATATGAGCCTTGGAGATTGGATTAAACAATTCGACATTTAGTCAATCATTAGAACCCAACAATAAGCTGAACCCCAAGACCTTGTTTCAAATGTTTCTGATAGAATATATGCAAATATGTAAATTATTTTGTAGTTAGTTTGTTACCTTATTTGTAGCTAATTAGCTCCTTTATTTTAGCCTAGAATATATTCTTGTATAGTGTATTTAACGTTGAATGAATGAAAGCTAAGGCAGGTATTATCTCCCTTCATGGTATCAGCTTTCTAGGGTTACATCCTTCTCAAAAACGCTTCCGCAGCACCCCTAGTCACCGTATCATCCTCTCCTTCCTCTCCAGACCTCACGTCACACAAATGGCTCCCGATGCAAAGTCCAACTTTCATCATGCACTTGCCGTAAGTAACATCAAAAATCATGTCTCTGTTACTCTCGGTATGGACAATGATCAGTACCCTCTCTGGGTCATTCTGTTCACGAATCATGCGAAATCAAATCGTGTGCTTCATCATATTGTTGAACCGAAAGTCCGATCGACAACTCCTCCCACTGCGGAAGAGACCGAGCTTTGGGAAACACTCGTCGCTAACGGTACTCCAGTGGATTTACTCCACAGTCACCAATGATCTTTTGGAAACTATCGTTGAATCTGAAACTACCGCCATGGCTACATGGAAGCGGGATTCAAGATATTTTCCAGGATAACAAAAACTCTCGGGCGGTGACCATTGAACAAGAGTTTTCTCACATCTCCATGTCGGATTTCTCATCTGCCTCCGCATATTGTCAGCGCTTGAAGTCATTGGCGGACCAATTGAAAAACGTTGGTTCTCCGGTCACCGAGACCCGTCTTGTCTTACAAATGGTGTCGGGATTGACTGAAGGCTATCAGAATGTGGGGACTATAATCCGGCAAAGTGATCCTCTGCCTCCCTTCTACCGTGCTCGTTCTATGATCACACTCGAAGAGGCTGGGTTTGCTAAACAGGCTGCCACAAATTCCAGCACCGCTCTTTATGTTGGTGACGGTGGTAGCGCTGGTGGAAATCGATCCACTTCTCCGGGTAAGGGTGGCAAGAAGAATAACTCGGGTGGAAAGAAGAATAAGGGTGGTAACAAGGGCGGCAAGAACAACTAGCAGGGGACTACTTCTTCCCCTGTTTCAGCTACTAGCAGGACCCCAACCGTCCCTTCTGCCGCCTGGGCAGGCGGTTATGGTCTCTGGTCGTGGACTTCCAACCCGTGGGGATACCTACCCTGCCCATATCCTTCTACCTCATGGACTCGTCCTGGTATGCCACGACCTCATGCCGGAATTCTGGGTCCCAGGCCTGCTCAGGCATATGTAGCTACTACTGCTGATGGTTCTACACCGACTTCAACGGACATCGAGGCTGCAATGTACACCCTCGGTTTGACTCCACCGGATCCGTCATGGTTTATGGACACCGGCGCTTCATCCCATATGACCTCCAATTCAGGTACTCTCTCCTCTTATGTTAATTCGAGTCGTCGTAGAGGTATAATTGTCGGAAATGGTCATTCAATTCCGATAAATGGTTATGGACATGCCAATCTGCCCAAACCACATCCTCCCCTCGTACTTAAAAACGTCCTACATGCTCCCCATTTAGTCAAAAATTTAATTTCTGTGCGCAAAATTACAACCGATAATTCCGTCAGTGTTGAATTTGACCCTTTTGGATTTTGTGTGAAGGACTATCGGACGAGGACACATCTCATGAGGTGTAACAGTCGGGGTGAACTTTATCTTCTTTCAGCCGCCTCAAAAATCGAGTCTGCTCCTTTGGCGTTCACAGCTTTAGCTCCCTCCTTATGGCATGATCGTTTGGGTCATCCCGGAGCACCTATCTTTTCATCACTTAAGCACAATAATTTGATTAATTGCAATTTGAATTCGAAAACTTCGGTTTGTCAGTAAACAAGTTCGATTGCCTTTTGCTACATCTTTTACGCGTACTAATATGCCATTTGATATTTTGCATTGCGATCTTTGGACCTCACCGGTCCTTAGTTCATCGGGTCATAAATATTACCTTCTTATCTTGGATGATTATAGTCATTTTTTGTGGACATTTTCATTAGCTAAGAAATCTCATGTTTTTGCCACTTTATTAAAATTTCATAATTATATCCAAACCCAATTTAACCGCAAGATTAAGACTTTACAATGTGATAACGGAACGGAATTTACTAACGGTCCCTTTCGTGAGTTTTGTGAGACACATGGCTGAGTTTTTCGCTTATCATGTCCTCACACGTCCTCTCAAAATGGTAAAGTCGAACGTAAAATACGATCTATTAACAACATTGTTCGAAACCTCTTAATTCATGGGTCCATACCTGCAAATTTTTGGCATCACGCTCTCGATACGGCAACATATCTTTTGAATATTCTTCCAAGTAAAATGCGAAATTTTCAACCTCCTCTTACACTTCTTTATTTGAGGAATCCTACGTTTAATCATCTTAAAGTGTTTGGCTGTTTATGTTTCCCTCTTATCCCGTCTACAACGATTCACAAATTGCAACCTCGGTCTAGTCCTTGTGTGTTCCTTGGTTATCCTTCTAATCATCGCGGTTTTAAATGTTTTGACATGTCTACAAATAAAATCATTATTAGTCGTCATGTCATTTTCGATGAGACTTCCTTCCCTTTTTCTAAGGTTCATAGTCCCGACTCTAAAACCTATGATTTCTTGGATGATGTGTTGTCACCGTATTTTCTTCGACACATGACTCAACCTTTGTCTCGAGCAACACCAACAGGACCCGACCCAACTCCTCCAACGAACCAGCAAGTCCCTACCCCACCTCCTACATCGCCCACAGCACCCTCGAACCAAGCTACTACTGCCCCAATAAACCACTCTGACCCGCAGCATCCTAGTTCATCGAACATTCTGTTTGAAATCATATTTCACATATCACATATGTTTGTTTAAAGTTTTAGTAATAAAAACTTAAGGATCTTATGCATGCAAATAGAAATACATAAGAATAGAGAAGAAAATTAATTCCTCACATTGTAGGTATGACACGTTTTGGGCACAAGGGTAGGTCTCCTTCCTAGTCTTGTTCTTGAGCTTAAATGGTGGGATGAACCTCCAAAACCTAGTCTCCAAATAAGAAGACCTCCTCTTGATTGCACCAAGAAGGACCCAAAAATACTACCACTTTTATTAACTAGATAAATAGTAGTAGTTTCCTTACCTTAATATCACTAATATTATTTGTATTACTACACTAGTAATAGATGAATAATAGTAGTATGTGAATATTGTAGAGAGGGAGAGGTTTTGATGAGATATTGCATATAAAATTGACTTAGTAAAAATAAGCAACCCACTCACCCTTTTAAGAGCAAACCCACGGTTACTAGCTCACAAAGTGGGGCAATTTTCACATAAAATATTT